>JANIPN010038974.1:0-79044 GCA_027478595.1 Erythroxylum anguifugum
ATATTCGTACGCCGGTACTTTAAGGGAGATAGATTAGATAATAAAGACGGCTTTATATAAGCCTCTTTAGAAATATAGTATATAGAATAATTATAATATACCTACTATATATATATATAGTATTTAGATTATACTTATAGAAAAATATATATAACTACCTATAGTATATAAATTAATAAGTACTACCATAAATAGGCTAATAATATATACTTCTATAGGTCACCGCTTCTTTTATCCTTTTATAGTGTAAGAATAGACCTCTTACTCCCTATTAGCCTCGGCCGTAGCTTCCGTTACCGTAAACCAGTAAATCTTACTAGTCTACGGCTATAATATCTCTAGTTCTCGAAATAAGGTATACCCCTATATATTTTCCTTAGAACGTAGCTCTTCTTAGGGTTAGAGCGATACCCTAGTCCTTTCTATATAAAAGCCTTATGAATAGCGTTAAGTATATATAGCTACCCACCGAGGTTACTAATTTATTAGAGGCCTTAATGCTTAAGACCTATAGACGAGTGAGTAGCTATAGCTTCCATATTAACTAGAGCTATACAAGAGCTTTACTGTAAGGAACTAAGGGTAATTATATATAAATTAATATATAAGCAAATATAGGTAATAGCGTATATAGCGTATAGTAGTAATAAGGCCTTACTAGTACTCGTATATAGAATAATAATAATATAAGCCCTCGTAGTAGGACCTAGAATAGCGGTATAGTAGTAATAATTTCTATATAGACGTAGTACTATAAACGCGCTATAATACGTAAGCTAATAAATAAATAAATAGGTATAGTATAATAGGTAAAGATAGTGAAGTATACGTGTTATACGTATATATATATAAAGGTATATCTCCTATCCATACCTCGATTAGGCCTCTATACCCCTATTCGCACTTTTAAGCTCTATATTATGTGTGCTACCTCCTACTATACGCAGGCCTATGGCGCAAGTGCCCATACGAGCAACTGTGCGCAGCACAATATTAATTATAATTATTTTATAGTTTTATTTTTAATAATATAAGGTTTTTAATAAAAAAAATTAATAAGAGAAGAAAGTTATAAATAAAATATAAATAAAAAATTTATAAAAAATAAATAATTTAAGCCCTAACGCGGGTAGAAAATTTTTTCTCTCGTATATAAGGATTATCGCGGTAACGGTTCCGAGTACGAGAACTTTATAAAGAATATAAGTAGAGACGTAATATTAGAGGCCTAAGTATTTAAAACCTATAGACGAGTAAGTAATAAAACTTTTATATTAACTAGATATTATATAAAAGCGCTTTATAATAATTAAGAATAAATAATAAGTAAAATAATAAAATAATAGTATATACCGCTTCTATAGAATATAATATACGAGTTAATAACGTAAGGTATTTATATATAAAATAATAATAATATAAGCCTTTTAAGGCGTTAATTAAATTAATAATATAGTGAAGGTAATATATACCTCTATTCGCACCTTTAAGTTTTAAATTACGTGCTCTACTTTACCTATATATAGCCCTATAGCGTAGAGACCTATACGAGCACCTATACGCAGTATAATATAAATTAAGAAAGTAAATAAAAGAAGGAAGTTATAAATTAAATTAAAGTAGAAAATTTATATATATATAAAAAATAAATTATTTAAGCCCTAGCGCGAGTAGAAAATTTTTTCTCCTATATATAAGGATTACCGTAGTAATAATTCCGAGTATAAGAGCCTTATAGAGAATATAAGTAGAGACGTAATAAAATAAATAGCTTAAGGCGCTTTTAATAATAATAAAAGCTTTATTATTTATTTATTTATAGGCTTAAAGTATTTAAACCTTTAATAATATGTATATAAATATATAAAAAAAGCATATAAAACTTTTTATAATATATTTTTTATTAATTTAAGCGTTTTAAATTAAAAATTTTAGTATAATTTATATTTTTACGGTCTAGATTATAACTTAAAATCGACTCTATCACTATAATTGGACATAATACGAACTAATATTTCCACAGCGATTGTTTTTCTTCTATAAACTAGTAACCCAAATAAGAGTACTCTAAGATCTATTTACTAAATTAACGGCAAGGTCGGTCTTGGTTAGAGAGCACCCGCAGGTTGATATGGTGGACTGAAGTCTCCGGCGAGTTGTGATCAATCCTCGGACCTTATTAACATTGTCAAAGTGGTTCAAGTTGTCACAGCTTGGATCACCCAATATTCACTCCGTATGTTCACGCAAATTGTTTCGCCAGAAGATGATGAAGCTGAGTCTTCTTACCTATGAGCCGCAGCTTATGTTCGACAATGTTGCTGCGGCAGTAGATTTGCTCTGTGATACTGAAATGTATTCTAGTGCAATACCATAGGACTTTCACCGTCATTGCGGTAAGCACAGGGCTCGGGTGAGCGGTTTCCAGGCCTGTTGCGCTACAATCTACCGAGATAATGGGGTATTGTTCAGAATTCACTAGCCAATTTGTATATTATAGATCGGGCGACAAACTCTTCGTTCAGCACGTTAGTGACAATGTGCCCACGACTCGGGTCGCGCAAATATATACCATTCAGAAGTTTGGCACTAGACAAGAAGGTGTGTTCCTGTAACGCTGGCAGCTACAAGTCTACGTAAGTGGTTTGCCCAACGCCAGCATTTGCGCAACACATTACGGTTTTGTTCATCCCCACTGCCAATGGACGGCAAACATCCGTACACGGGATAACCTACTTCTCCACCCCCTCTTGCCGCCTCAATCGCCGCCGTCGCCTCTGCATGCCCCGTTGTTCTGCCTATTCCCTGTCGTACTCGCTTCCAAAACACAGACTGCGCTTCATCTCTACACAGCTTCTTAGCAGAAATTCAACCCTGAGAGGCGCACTTGCACTTCGACTTGCCACATCGGCTCTATATTTACTGTTTTCTATGCTACTCCAAAGTCCTTTCGCCATCACAACATTGGTCTCGTACTTATCGTTTGGCTCCTCTGCCTTTCTTTCGAGCCCACATTGACAGACCAAGATCAGGTCGCCGACTCAAAGTACTGCTGCTCACCTGCTGCTGTCGTCTTAACGACCACTCGGATCAATAACAGTGTACACAAGTTCACCATTCTCCCTCGGATTAGGCGTAGCAATGCAACCGTCAAGGAATGAGAACCTACGCGCTCGACGTCCCAATGCCGAATTTCAAATGCCGCTTCCCCGTTTTCATCCCGCCGTTTATCAGTCGCCCTCAGGTAGCGGTAGCAACAGCAACAATACAAGCACATTAACATCACCACGGAGTGCACGCACATCTGCGAACCCGAAACCCCCGTCTTCCCCTCGACAACAGCCGCGACAGTATAATGAAGCTACTCGCAAGCTTCTGGAATACCAGCAAGAGATACTAAGATCCGCGGGCGCCGCTGGAGTCGGCTCTCTGCCATCCAACATTCCCCATACTCCTTCCCTCGGCCCGTGTCGAAGCCCGGGTCCTGCAACGCCATTGACGCTTGAAGATCAAGCTGGAGACTACCTGACTGCTGGAGCCTTGAGACGTGGCGGCCACGGCGACAGTGTCTCTCAACGAGATATAATAGAAACACTAATACGTGAAGAACAAGAGAGACGCCAAGGCGGTGTACACACAGGTCCGTCTTCGCCGCCGATCAGTCCGGCTCCAACCTGATTCAAGGTCACGATAAGATCCGGTACTCGAGAGGCTGCCGACACGTTTGCATTGGGATACGGCGTATCGAATGTCAGGGAACTTTATCATTATGTTACGAATGCCATGACTATACCTCAAAGACTTGAACAGCTTACGGCAAAATTGCATTGCGCGTGATTTGGTCGCAATCATGGTCGAGATCATTCTGATTTCAAGGAACGTGATGTGGCGGTGGAATGAGTGGGCTTGCATAGCTCTAGGTGCTATGCTAAAGGCATATTACAGCTGTGCAGTGAGTGGCAAAGCGCATGTGCTCTGTACCTCAGAGTATCGCTCTCAATCTAGTTCTAAGGGAACTGGTTTTTAGCGGCTCTCCTGATGTTTTGTTATGTACCACTGACGGTCACATTCACAGCTGTTGCTGGCTACATACATTAGTGCATTCAATTGTCAGTGATGTATCAAACATGTGTCTCTCCCACAACGCAAATTTCAATCTTGCAACAGGCAAGGAGATACCGTGAATGGCCTGCGCCGTACGATAAGAACTCAATTCAATCCCCGGTATCCACACAAGCATCCTTCGCGTATGAGCATCAACACTACGGTGACAGTATGTGCCGAGAGAGAGATCGACAACAACGCCACTCTCTGTACGGTAGATAGCAGCAAGCTGATAGGTGGTCTCGAGTTTACCCTTCATCTTTGCCGGTGCTAAGTCACACACGACAGCGCTGAAAACACACAACAGAGCGTTGGGTGATCTGCACATCAGAAGGCAAGCTCCCTGGTCGCTTCAGTGATCGAGCGACTAGTCACATATGACATTTCCTCAATTGGAATGGAGAAAGTAGCAAACTTGGTGGACGTATTGGCGTGCAATATTCTTTCGTACCTACAGAGAGAAAAGAGCTGTTTGCACCGGCATTTTTTGGTACTATCAGGAGTACTGCTAAATGCACTTGAGCTGAGCAGATACTCAGCCAGGAATCTATCGGCAAGATTCATAACTGAGTGCAATGGCACAACATCGAGTGCGCCGAGGCTTCAAACCCAAACCATTTTGAATGCATGCCTGCAGTGTGCTTACCGGCATTGCAAAGCGGACAAACTCACAAATGACGGTTTCCGTCTATGGATTGCTCTCAATAGTGACATGAATAATCCCGACCTGACCCAACAACACTCTCTTTCGCTGCCCTCTCTTCTGCTGCAAAGCACAGATACACCAGCGAGGCTACTGGCAGTCTTCAGTCTGACCAACAAAGCCAGTCGACTACAAAAATAATGTTAGCATTGTGGTTTGGCAGCAACCCGGAGTCTAGTGAACGCCTCACCGGTCGCAACCAGGCTCCGAGGAAGCCGTCTCAGTTTGAATTTTGGCGATGCCACCATCATCCATGTGGGGCCCAAATGCAGCTCTCCGTCACCGTTGCCGCGAGTAATGAGAGTTTCACTGGGCTGTGATCTTCATCTTTTAGCAGCTCGTTTTCTGGAGCCCCGAGGTTCACTAGTAGGCAGGAAACGAGGCTTCGCCTCTGCTTATGTTGAGGGCGTGATTACCACTAAGGCTTTACCTTACTTCTACTCAAGTAGATATAACAAGATATTTGAACAAGTTAGTGATCCCGCGCTCAGCCCAAGACTTGAATGGGCGCCATCACTTCTTGCCTGCCGCTTGGTCCTAGTCCAAGCCGCGTGTTCCATTTCCTGGTCACTATCTGTCTTCCATTTGCCTAACGCCTATCTGGGATTACAGTAAAATAGCAAATGAGACACTTCACTCGCTCTTGTGAGCCCACAAATACACTGAGGGTCCCCTTGAAGATGTCGAAAGGTCATAAAGAAGAACGAACAGGGCCGCAATTTAACAATTTAGGCACACGCTCAAGATGAAGCAAATTTGAACAAGTACAGAAAATCCACAGCGCGGTCATTGAACTGTGGCTGATGTACAAGTAGGCACAGCTCTTGCATTCGAAGAGGGACGCGACTTGAAACGATCAACCAATTCAGTGCTCGCAATTGTGTCGCTGGTTGCTTCCCACGGAAACAACCGTCATCATACCAAAAAAAACCCCATCAAGCCTACTGCCTCTCATCATCAACTACCCACCTGAGTACCAAGGTAGGTACATACCCAAAAAGGTGAGTAACTGGTTCTACCCGTATATACGAGGGTATGGGCGCCTTTCTAGCAGTAAGGTACTAATGTCCTGTACAGAGTATATTGCAGTGACCTAGTCGACAATCTCTGTTGTTGAGATCTTTATCCAGGGCCGGCCTTGAGTAGGAGCGCCTTGGGATCGATAACGAAGTTTTCAAACCCTTAAACCCACCAACCCAGTACGATCGACCGAGTTCAGTCTGTCATCACATCTCACTTCTTCTATTGTTCATGCTGACGCTAGATAGTCCTCTCTCATAAGCATACCCAATATCGCAGAACATCCGTGGGCTCGAAAGCAAAGTATGATCTCGGGCCCATGAGAGGTTCAGTTTGTCAACATATGCCTTCAGCGTAACAAAACAACTCGACTTCATTATTAGCATTGACATCTGTAACTTATCAAATAGATTTGCACCTCGATGATATTTCCTGTCTTCAGTTGGATATATGTGCTAGATATCGTACGCGAAGCTGACGGACACTCGACTTGGAACTCAACTTGGATGCCACAACCTAATTATATCTCCGTCAATCCTACCTAGCCCTGTTAGCCTGACAATCAGTGCCGCAAATAGCTGGACCGCCTGGTAAACTCCCATTCCAACTGACAGGAGCCAGTTTATCTACCATGTCTGTCAAATCTGCAGACCTGAGCTGCAGCAATGCATGTGTGACTTTTGCTAACGACACGGCATCTGGCCCTGCTCGGTCTCTGGTCCACACATCCAAACATGGAGGACTGTTCATCGTTGAGCCGTTGTCTTCGTGAACAACCATAAAAGGTGTGCCTTCGATATCTAGACCCCAGAACAAGACGGCCCAAGCCTCCGAGTATCCTGATGAGAAGGCCCCAGATACGTTTATATCAAAAACGCCATCCCAGTCAGAGCTGAGATTCGGATGAGTCAATCGGCGAGGAGTATCAAAGCCAAAGATAGAGGACACGTGACGTCCGCCGCCTCCGAAAGCTCCAAAGTCGTAAGCGTTGCCACTGGCGTTGCCGGGGCTGGCCTGGATTGCCCATGTAGTTAGGTCGGCCATGGCGCCGCTAAGGGTGCCTGATGGACAAGAAGAAGCTGTGTTGTAGTCGCAGCTTGGTAGCACAGGATGGAGGTCCCACTGGAGGTTGAACAGAGCACGATACGCGGTGCTGGAGGTATTAGCCAAGTACCAAGTGCCGCTGTAAAAGCTGGCGGGTGGGGCAAGGTAGGTTTGATTGTTGGGAGGCAGTGAAGAACTGTCATCGGTTTCATTAATAGCCGGATTGATATATGGCGGAAGGCGTACAAAGAGGGTGGATGGAGGACAGGCATTTGAGGAAATTGCCGCAGAAGAGAGAGATATAAGGAAAAGAGCGGCAACAGAAATTTCCAACATGTTGTTCACAAGTCTTTCTTTCGACTTCGCTGCTTATTTCAGTGTTTTGATCTTGCAGTGATTGACACTTGGGTACTGAAGAACGAGAGCAGATATGCTATTGATATATCCAGCAGTCAGAATGGGCATATCTCGTGAAGGCTGAAGCGCTATTATACACATTGCCTGCGGTTCATAGCAAATCCTTGTTGAGGCAAGGATCTGAACGTGCTGAGAAAAGACTTCACACCACGCCGTGTCATCATTTTTAGTTGTGCTTTTGCTCGTAAAAGCATTTGGAATATCGGTATCTGAGTGAGAAGCGTAGACTGCCGGTACTGATTCGCTTGAAGTACGCGAACATTACGAATCCTCGCAAATCGCCCGCGTATTTAAGTTCGGTTCCGCGGATCCGCTAAGGCCGGGAAACTAAGCAACGCCGACCGATGAATAGCAGGCAAAGGCATTGAGGCACATCTCTGTAAGTAGATCAGCGGCGTCATATCGTTGCATGAGGTCTATCGATCATGTCGGCTGCTCCTTCTTCGATCAATAGCGATGGCACGATAGATCTTACGGCTTCGGACGACTAACAGCAACGACACTGCAAGAGGGAAAGAGAGGTGGCAACTAATACAGGTGATGTAAATAGTTTTGGTCACCAGGGCAATCGTTCTGTTCAATGATAGTATTACGACTTTTCAAAAGGCCGATAGTCGACAGATCGTCCTTCTCAATACTCGTAAATTCATTCGCCAGGAGGCGGTGGTAGCCCTACTTGCCTATGAACCCATGCTATAGCTGGGAGCCATTCTGGCTTGCAGAGAAGAAGATCGGTCGACAACTCCGCCACCAGCATCTTGCCTGATGATTTGGCCCACCATCTCTCTTGACTCAACGTGTTTAGCATGATAGCCCAATGCATAGTGATCAACAATGACAGAGGTTCACGTCTTCCCAGCGCATCGATGAAACCAATTTGAAGCATTGCAAGCCAGCTGAACGGTGCAATCTGACCGTTATCGCCACAAAGCCCAAAGCAATGCTGCAAATGATCAATCGCTTCAGTTATGCAGTCGTAGAAATGAACAGCCTCGGATTTGGCCTCGACTGAAATTGACCGACTCCTATAATCTTCATCTCTCAGCATGCGGAGCCTTTCAAAAGCAGACTTGGTGGCGGAATCCAAGTGTTCATGACGTAGATGCATGGGCCGGCGAACAAAGTCTCCAAATGGTCCACTCGAAAGCCATGTTCGACTTGACGTGAAGATAGACACTGTGCCTCGCAGAAGCTCGAGTATGGTTCTCAGGCTGTCCACCGTATTGCTTCGTGTATCTAGCCCTTTACTGGCAGCGAAACCGAACGAGAGGACGAGATTGATAGCCGAAAAAGCGAAGAGAGTCTGCGAGCTTTGTGGGTTCACAGAGCGTTCTTCCGACCTGAACGCAGTGATTGCAAGGTTTTGATATTCGAGAGCAGCCAGATAGTAGGGCTGCGACAGAGCAGAGGATCTTATCGAAGCAAGATGCAACGATGACAAGGCGAAAAGAGAATTCATAAGATATTCGTGTTGGAACGCAGCTTGAGGGACTGTCACCTGCCAAAGAATCTCGTCACCGTTCTTGAAGACCATGCACTGATAGGTCTCAGACGTCCATTGGTGGAGCAGCTCCAATTCTAACTGTTTGCTACTCACCGCAGCGATAGCGTCATGGGTAGCTTCAATTCCAGCTGCCGTTATCCCAAGGTTTGTGGAGACCTCGAAGTCGCAGTCCAGATTTCGAACTCGACAATTAGCACAGGGTGGACCTGTTTCATCACACTACTAGCCGCGTCAGTTATTTCTATAGATGTTAACCCCAAGACTGAAATTTCTTGTACACGATTGCTAACCGAAAGCCCAATTTCAATGCACTGGTTTGCGGCAAAGAAGCGAAGAAGCGTTACTCACCTTGACATGTCTGGATTTACACACAGAGCATCCAGTTCGCGACTTCCTATGTGGATTTCGCTTTGACATGGTTAACAATACTAATAGACAAATTTGGAAACGCACATTTGTTGGCCGATTAATCGTAGAAAACAACACGACCCAGTAATGTAGGCGGACAGATTGCACAGCTGCTTCACACGGTTGAAAAGAGACGTGTCAACTTTAGTTGTCGTCTAATTCCGTACAAATCACACCGCAAGCTTTGCCACACAATCTTCTTGGCAACCAGACTCAAGTTTTAATAACGATGTGAAGCGGAGATGTTGCGATTTTGGTATGTTGTTCTGAATGACATGCGCATTTGATGGCAACAGCCGACAAGAAACCACCTGCGATATACTTGTTCGTCCATTGTCGAAAACTTTTGGTTCGGCGGTGGAGCACTTGGGGAATATCGTAGCTATTTGTACTACTTGCAGCTGCTCGCCGATCTGATGCCATTCATATCAAGCATCCAGAGTCAGATGATGGATGACTTTGTAGCCGAGATGTCATTCAGTTGTGCTTCATATCTTCCCAAATACCCGCCACTATATCTGCAGCAACCACAAACAGTACGCAAGGTTGACATTGCGATTAGGTACAAGCGCGATCTATATCTAATTCTTCATCCTGTCTCACACGTTTTCGAGACCCAGTTCATAATGCAGGAGCGCTTCAACTTACCATGCTGAAGTTTAAGAATGCTCCAGGCAGCTGGAATTCACGGCTGTTGCAGAATGCGACTTGACACGCTCATCTGAAATTGCCCAGCTACCTGCTCGAAAGGACTGAATAATCTGAACTCAGCAGCACATACTTTTCCACTGAGATGTCATCATTATCGACACTAGTTAAGACCCAGTTCGCGTCTGCATGGTCAATTTGACAGCTCTTTTCCCTAGGAATACCGCATTCGTTGTTGATTGGGTTTGGGTTGTAATACCTTTCTCCACCATAACCCCCAATGATCTGAAATCTAGATTCTAGCATGAATAAGCCGGTGAAATATCTATTTGACTAATTTTATACAAACACCAAAAAACTGTAATTTTTCAATTGTGCGGCGCTGCAATGTACGAGCAGGACGCGCCGAGTGACTTGTAGCTGCGATTGTGGCCCAATAATCATAAGTGTGGCATCGAAGCCATTAAATTTTCCCCATCTCCCAGCGTAACAAGATTCGAAGCTGAATAAGCTTGCACACATAATTTCTTCTCTACAAAGCCTCACACATAGTCAAACCGCCAGCCTTGGGAAGCAACGATTTGCTGCTGACTGCTGTATCAACGACACAAAAGAGGCTTGTCACAACGGACAATTGTCGTTTGTTAGACAGTGTGGTGCTCTGCCACACACCCTTTGTCCTAATCACGTTCTCATACATTTGAGTTGTCCAAGACTGCTATGTATCAGCGTCGGTAAATTTGTACAGACTCTGAGTTCATGCAGTGGATGAGGTGGTTCCCAAATTCGCACAATCGATGCAATGGCAGAATCAAAGCCCGGCCATCTCTTCTCCTGTAGTCAATCAGGTACGGCTGGGTGACCACTATCGTGGAATATTTGGCCACTCTGCTGGAGTTCGCCACCGACTGCTGAGGTAGAATCACAGTCGCTGCATCAAGCGGAGATCAAGAAGTGAGCGCCCTTCTCTGTATCAAGTGCCGCAAATTGTACCTCGATATATACCTAATAGTATAGCTCTCGATATACTTAACCTGATATTAACCTATTTTCTGAAAGGTATGTTATTTCATGTAGCTACTTCTATACTTTATAAAGTAGTTAAATATCTGTTTAAATAAATTAACAAGGAATTTAATCAATATATAGGCCGTATTGACGGGCGTTCACTTTTTGTATTCCGCTTGGCATCTGATCCCTGTATGACCAAGTCGGCTGGATGCCGTCTTGCAGAGTTCTTGACACTGGAGCGCGCTAGCGTCGCTGCTCAAACCTATCAAATCCGACCGCGCCGCATCGGGTATGGGTCGGAACACCCATTGCAGAGGACGTCAGCCAGACTTGTGGGCCTCGAATGTGCGAATGATTACGCCTCTTGGACTGCGATAACATGCCACTAAACTCGTCGTGCGCTCGTTGGCGTTCTGATGATTGGCTATCTGTATGCTTCAATAAGGGCAAATGTTTCCTCCCAAATTCAAACAAGGTACTTACCGGTTTGCACACTCCTTAAATCACAGAGGTGGCCACATCATCTTCGTGCAGGAGGGACTCCGATAATGATGCCCAAAAGGAGTGAAGCGCCACTCGTGTAAAAACTCCCAGCATTGGGTACTGGAGGAGGCGAGAGCATGGCTTTTCTTCCCGACCATGCGTGAAGGCGATAAGACTTCACATAAGACCAGAACGCAAATTCAATGATTGATTGGACAGCGGAAACCCTCTGCCGTCGGCTACTTTTCCAAGTATCATTGCCCACCTTGGTAGGTAACCTTTTCCAACTCCGCCTCCGACCAACGAGAATTACTTTTCTGCCTTTTTGATACCTAGGTGTCCTTCGGTGGCACTGCCGCCTGCTACTTCGCTTGGCCCCTGCAGTAAGAGTTTGGTGCAACGGTGTCGGGCCCATGGTCTGCTCTTGGACCAACACAAGGACAACTCAACTAGTGGAAGCCTCAGCGGCCAGTATCCCGCCATCTACCGACCCGCACACCAGCACGCGTGTCCAAAGCTAAACATGTATACAGTCCATATTTGGCGCCCGAGTTCGTGAACGAGGTCTTGAACCTACTTGTGAAGAACCCAGTGATCAGAATAATTCCAACATGAAGGTCAGTATTCAAACATCACAAAGATTGAGATGGCTTTGTTGTACATCTGTAATTACCACGTACATTCGTTTGCGTGTAGAAATGTTCGGAGGCGTTAATCTTTGAGCTAAGGCGCTAGAACCTGCGGGATGGACCCGACCGTCTTACTATGGCCTCTAGTTCAATGGACTACACAAGCTATACCTGCGTGTGATGTTTTCAACCTGCAGTAGCACTAGGAGTGTCGCAACACCCGAGATCAAACCTATCAAAGCCCCTCAACAAGCGGCGTGAAAGATAGCTTGTCATTCTGGCCGGAGTATCATCCGAAATACTGGTTTAACGGTGGCAACGACTTCAATTTGCTCTCGAGATGTTGAGATTGACGCATCTCACAAGGGATGAATCGGCCGGCTGGATTTGAGAGGTAGAGTACGTAAAATTTATGATTTCTGACACGGAGGTCCTATTTGTCTGTCTGCATCCATCCGTCTCTAAAGCCTCCTTAAAATCCGGCGGGAAACGCATCAGCTTATCTGAACTGCTAGATATAAGCGTCCCGCGAAGTATTTCCAGCACCGTGAGAGGCTGGAAATCGAACCCGGGTCCGTCAGACTTGACATTTCGGGATAATACCATGTTACGGTAGTCTCCGCTAGAGACTTTTTGAGCCCGACTAGAGTACTAGTATTTGCTAGGCAATTGCAAAGTAGCTCGGCGGAAACTTTGAACCTGCCACCCGCTCAACCACCCCTGCACTGATCACCAGCTTCTGGTGTGACGCGAGTCGTCTGTCTAATCGGCCATCGTAAAAATATTGGATTAACTATCTACTGTTTACCTGGGTACTGCTCTCACCATACCTTTTTGGTTTTCTCATGTTAGTTGCTGAGACAGGAGGATCGGGGAGGGTCACGTGCGACTCGCTGGTCCGGCGATTGGTTCACGACCCCCCTCTTTCCTCTCCATCTCCATCTCCGCATCCGAGTCCGCACCTGAACCCACAACTTAAGCAATCTGCTTCTCGGTGAGCATACACCTGCGATGTCTCGCCATGTGGGTCTCTTAGCTTGGCCCCTTATTCATTGCTCTTCTTCTGCCGCTGATGGATAACTCTAAGCTTCAGCCGGATTCTTGTGGCTGCAGTCATGCTAGTATAGATTTGCTCTAGTGCCTCGGTCCTTCGAACTTCTTAAGCTACAGAAAATGGCAACAAGTCCCTACTGCACTACTGAGCGGAAGTTGCTTTTCAGGGCATTGTCCTTCACTTTGTATCTCCCGTGTATATCAGTACATGTCAGCGACTGCATTAGGCATAGCCATCGTCTTCTGAGCGATTCTGGCGTACTTCTCCTTCAAACTTCCTTCAGTGATCCTTGCCTCCCATCTCTTTCCTTTTCTCTATCAGCCATTTGTGGGCACTATTTGTTGTATTTGTATTGAAGAGCCACAGATCATTTAGAATTCTTCGACATCCTTTGTAGCAAATCTGTGTGCTCGAAAAGTGGAGGCAGGATTCTTTCCTGCAAATCCCGGCTGCTACTTATCACGATACCGGCACTCACAAGCTTCCTGCAGTGTCAAGTTTTCTCAGTCATCCTGTCATTACGAAGTGACGTCTTTTGACGAGAGTAGACCGATCAAATGGAAGGCGACTCACAGCGGCCAATATTTGGACCTCAGGCCCCAAATACTAAGTTTGTGCTTTGTTTCGACGGGACCGGTAACAAATTCTCGGGCACGCCGGCGGACAGCAACATTCTGAAGATTTTCCGCATGCTCGATGCTGCAGATCCTAACTATCACGTCTACTACCAGCCGGGAATTGGAACTTATGTTCAGAGCACCACTTACTCCCACACCTCGTTCTTCACCAAGACATATTCCTGGGTCCAGAAAACTCGTGACTCTATGATAGGGAGCAGCTTCGACCAACACCTTATGGCTGGCTACAAGTTCCTGATGAGATACTACAAGGCAGGCGACGACATCTTCATTTTTGGGTTTTCTAGGGGTGCCTATACTGTAGGTAATGTGTGACTTGCGATTCAGAAGCCGGGGAAAGATAGAGATTAATGGTGAACGACATTAGGCACGGTTTCTCGCTCAGATGCTTGACATGGTCGGCTTGCTTCCCGCCGGAAATGAGGAGATGGCTCGGTTCGCTTTCAAGGCGTTTGCCAGATGGCAGAGGAGACTCGATGGCACAGAAGAAGAGAAGAAAGAGAAGAAGGCCATGTATGATTACATGTCTGCTTTTCGTGACACATTCAGCAGACCAGTTCGCAGGATACGATTCCTCGGAGTCTTCGACACTGTTAACAGCGTCCCACGTTTTGAGGCGCGTTTCATGAAGCGCAGCAAATTCCCCTACACTGCCAGGTCATCCGCCTTGGTTATACGACATGCCGTCTCCATTGATGAGAGGCGCGCCAAGTTCCGACAGGATCTGCTTGGAGAGACCAAACCATCAAGAAAGACAACGATGCACGCCAAGGTGGACAGAGCTACGTACGGTCTACACCATGACATGCAAAGGGTCGAGAAGCATAGCGAAAGCGATCAGATGTCCCAGCGTTTTCGGCGACCTTCCGTCAACCCCAGTCAGATCAGGTCTGCGTCGAAGAGCCGCGAGAGGAGTCCAGGAGACATGCCCAGGCAAATCTGGCCAACTAAAGGAGCGGGCGACGCGCATATTCCGAATGACCAGCAGTCCGTTGTCACTGACACTGCATCTCAGATCTCAGACGTACCTCCTCGGCAAATTGGAAGGGATCACTATGAGGATGAAGAAGAGGAGACACCCTCGGATGTGCAAGAGCTCTGGTTCCCTGGCTGCCATGCGGATATTGGTGGCGGATGGCCACTTGACAAGGGCGAAGAGTATCCACTTTCGCATGCGCCACTCGTGTGGATGGTGAGAGAAGCGCAGAAAGCGGGACTTCAGTTTCGTGAAAATGTGATGAAAGATTTGAAGGTTATGGACGAAGACGTGGACGCGACAATCGACGCACACGATTATGCTTACGAAACCAACGGGACAAGCCAGGCAGCCTTGAACACAGTTCCTGAGCTCAAGATTGAACAGCCATCACCTCCGATCGACAGGTCAGCCACCTTGTACGGAGATTCCTCTTTCAGCGAGTGGAGTGACAAACCAAGGAAACACAAGGTCCATGAGACACTTCAGCTCTCAGCCGAGCTTGGGCGACTACATGACTGCCTCAGGTTTGGTCAGGGAACTCCGCATGTTGGCGTCATTGGATGGAGAGCCATGGAATGGCTCCCATTTGCAAGGTAAGGAACCAATAACAAGGAGACTAATGAAAATTTTAAATCACGCTCGCTGACGAATCCGCGTTCAGGATGGATCTCCAACCAGACAACAGCTGGAAGGCGATACGCTTCCCGCTACCACGAGGCGAGGTTCGCGACATTCCGGACTCAGCACTTATTCACACTTCTGCTTTGAAGCGAATGAAGGCCGACCCTAAATACAGGCCTGGTAACCTCATCATCGGGGGTGGTGGACGAGGTGTTGTGATCGCGCCCGCCAAGTATGGCATCGGAAACTGGAAGGTCGTTCGAGAGGAGGGCAACCCGGTTGGAGAGGCTATGGTCCGCAGACGTCCCGAAGATGAGCAGAACAATGTTCAGACAGAGGAGCGGTAAACGGCAGAGGAAGGACATTGGCAGGAAATGCTCCAGAGAGAAAATTAGTTGAGGTTCAGTTTTGGTTCGAGGGAATGTTTGAGTTTTCACCTCATGATGATATAATAGCAGCCTCTTCGGGGCTCAGTGCCTATTGTGCCTTTCCTTGCTTTAAAAAATATTGCAAACTAACACGCCAAGCCTAGCAGTGCGCTTGTACTGTTCAGGCTTTATCTCGCTGTCCCTTCATCCGTTGTTTCCCCTGATACTCCTCATTGGGTTGTGTACTGATGCAGTGTCGTTTGCTCGATAATTTTGCAGTGTAAGCTACTATACATGATTCGACAATCGCAGTAGTTGATTCGAAATTGTGTCTCCAGATAGACGAATCAGTCCACATATAACTTCTTTGGGGTTAACTCAGAAGACAGTATTCGAGAACTACCTGATTTACCACACCGAACTAAAACAAAGGTTGAAAGGTAGTTACGCAGACAAAGTGGTTCGGACATAACACTATATTTCCGCCACGGGCCTTCCCCAAGATGCGCTACGAGAAGCATAAGGTGTACATGATCACTGAGAGACACAACTTCAGCCCAAAGCTTTGCCTCAATTGACTTGTTTGGGATGTGACACGGCATCTGTCCATCTAAAAAAGATGTACTTGCCAATTATTTTAATTCTTTTTGGGGTCTGGTGCAACGCGGTCGCTGCCGGGCAGACAGAGCAGATATTTTGGATCGGATACGCATTACCTCCATACTCAGACTCCAAGCCACAGAAGCTGGCGAAGCTCTCCATTCAAGTATTTGATAACGGCACCAGTGATGGCCTACTAACAAATTGGAGCCCGCCTCCATCGTTAGCGAACAAGGCCCTTCGAATAGGCAAATTGAACAGTCAGCCAACCTCATTGGAGTTTGCTGGTAGCAGCGTCCACGCCGATGGAGGCCTATTGGCTTCAGAAAGGGCTTTGATTGTCAACGTCTACTTTGATCGGCAAAAACTCGAGGCATGGGCTCTGAGCATCACCGCGGCAGAAGAGAGTTCGATATGCGAAGCTGCTCCAAGGAAGACTAAACCTCAAAGCAATGCTGCAGGCGCGAAACCCCATCCACGTGTTCGCATCCTGGAAGATATCCGACCACCTTCGCCCTTTGTAAACAAACCAGTTGTGCTAAGCAGTGAAGGCAAGGTTCAAGAAGCACCACCCGAAAAGACCCTGTTCCAGAAGTATGTGACAAATCTTATTCAAGCTTGAAGGCCTTGTGGGGGCCCGGTGACTTCTCGATCGTATTGACAAGCTGACATCAAACAGGTACTGGTGGGTTTTGCTTGCAGTCACATTCATTGCAATGTCGGGAGGAGGTGCCGAAGGTGGCAAATAGGAGCGTAAACTTTTGCAGTGACCAGCTGTAATCACTTGTCAGAGCAGAAAGTAGCGCAACAGCACCTCGTGGTAGGCTCAGTTGCTGAGAAAGTTACGTGGCTACTAATCTGTGAACGCTCGATGATACGATTCGGAGTCACTCTGGAGACTTTGCTTTATATGGGAAAGAATGTATCAGTATCATAGCATCCGCAATTTCTGACCAGGGTTAGATACTCAGTACTTTTTGGTGCTCTGATTTGATTGAGAGCTCAGCAAGAAAATCAAGCGAGCGGTGGCAGTTTAGGCAGGCGAGCGGCGATACATCCTTCTGAGAGTAGCCGGTAATTATTGTACGCAAGCGACAGCTTGAGAGATATGGGCATTTAACATACTTCTGCTATGCGTAGTACCGCGCATAGCAGTCCTTTGTATCCCTTTCGCTACAATACCAGAACTTGTGAAGCACTTAGGAAGAGTGACTCGCGGTTCGACGTATTGAGCAGATGAGATGTCCACTCTATTCAGTACTCGGTATAAGCATGGATGGCGACATAGTAAAGCAGATGAGGGTGAGATCTCGCTTCTCGAATTGGTTCCTTCACGGAGATTGAAGAGCCCACTGGATCAGGCGGGAAAGTTGATTTCCTTTCGTTCGTCTAATAGTTGCGCAACAACGCTGCATATTGCAAGGGTATGAGCATACACCTAGCAGCATGCAGGCGGCCTTTGATATCCGGTCTTTTTCGACTGGCCCAAATTGATAACAACTTTGATGTGTGCCGATGAATCAGGACCGTAAGTATTGCCCTGGCCCGGAAGTCGGGGGGAGAGGATGACGGCAAGTGTACGATCACCAGCACAGCAACCTGTCCTGACATACTTCAATTCACATGTGGTGCGCCCGTCTACCTCTTGTGAGACTTTCACCTACGTCTTCTAAGGTACAGCTGTTGATTTCGAGGATCACTGCCTTGAGAGACCTAGCCATGAGGTCGTCAGTCAAAGGCCCCCAAGACCCCCCGTTGTAGAGCCTGGCCTTCGTAGATCATTTGCCAAGTAGCCACGTTAGCTGTTCATGTTGGCCCTTTGCTATTCTGCCACTAGACGATGGCCTATGTCGCAAACATCTTGGTTGACATGATGGTGGTACGATACCTTGTGAGCTACAGGTAGTGATTTTGTGATATAGTGTCATATATGTGCATTGATGGAGAGTCCGATGATATTATTGTGCAGGTCGGGTTGAAAGCATGGTAGGAGGGCCGTGCATGTGTTGATCTGACCGCTGGGTCACTCGTCTCTGTTACAGGTTCCAGGGCGTGCAAGGCGCAGGATGCTATGCTGACATGCCGACATACTGCAGCCTACAGACGCGTACACGTGAGAGGTTCAGAGCCTGGTAAGGCCTAGTCAGCGTTGCTGGGCAACGATGTACTTGTAAGATGCGTTCCGCTAAGGTGGGATTTGTGAGGAGGAAGTTGGTCCCATGACTTCGGTCAATCAGCACTGCGTCTTGTATTAGCCTCATCTATCAATTCGAAGCTGTTAGCCAGCAAGAAAGAGAGCACGAAAAGAGGAGGAGAAGGATGCAATTCCAGACCGCCCCAGATGACGTTGATCAAAGCATTAACAGCCTTCACTCGCAAATTAATAAGAGCCGCTTATGGTAGTCGGAACAGACTGTTCCACGGCCCCGTTTGAGCTACTGCGCCCATACATTTTCCTGAAAGATCCATCATAGAGAAGCTTGGAATGGATCAGAATAAGGTCTGTTTAGCGAGTCAGCCTTCTGCTAACTCCTATCACCTCTATTCGCGCTGACGCTCTTCCTAACTCGGCACAAGAAGCTGATGCTGTGAGCATTGGGCAACCTGTTGCTCTCTGTCATCTTAGTTGTAGCTCAGAAAAGTGTTTCGGAATTCAAGTTGACCACCTGACCATAAGCCAACACAAACTGATCGACCTTCTGCCTTCTATTCGCGTCACAGCCTCTAGATAGCTATCAAACACGAGACGTCGTATAGCAGCAGCAAAATCAACTTGCGCGGAATTTGCTGCCGACTCGTCAAGGTTGCACTCTGTCTGTGAAAGTATCTACTGTCCTGCTAAATGCTTCTCGTGACTTGTAGAAAGAAAAGTACTTGAACACCTGCCCTGGAGATTAACCACCTAGGTACCCTTACAATTAGTAACTTAGTAAGCATCCAGGGATTAAAGGCCGTTCCCTTATTTCCTGCTGCTTGGCATTCCGTTTCAACAGTATCCTGTGTCGGCAGCGTGGGTGCTTCAGGCTCCCAGAGCAGGTCGCCGAGTCCCTATGCCGGAAGCTGTTCTTGGACGCAATCTCGAGTAGCCGCTTGGCGTGTTACAATTCAGTTATCATGATCCATCATTCAACACCGAGCTGTGCCCAACCATATATTTCTACTTCTCACTTTTGATCACCGTACAGTCGATGAGAATGCAAGCGATGCTCTGATTGAGGGAACTTTGACGCTGTACACCAGCGCAAAGGCCTTTGCCAAATAGCATTTTGGTGCCTTATATAACCACTAGAACAGCCGAATCTGTTGCTTTCCTCGCTTTCGAAGAAGCTTCGATCGCATGTAACCATGGCCCACCACCCGGCAAATCCTCCAGCCACTTGATCCAATCCTGTCACTCCCTACTCAACCCTGGGCTCATTCCAGAGGCTTGTCTGCCTGCTAGAGGCGGGCTGTTGATACGTTACTAGTACTGCACTTTCGGACTTGAATCTGTCGCAGCAAAACAGCCTGCCCTGCTGAGTTGTGTGAGAATGGCTGTTCGGAGCCAATACATCTCCTGCGTGCTTTATTGTACCCGGTCGACATCTTGGATTCCAGTAAGTGTAAGTGATGACTATTCTGATTCATTCGTATAGCGTGTGTACATGCCAAGTTAAAGAGGCAGCATTATCAAGAGATAGATACCTGGGCAGGTTTTGCAGAAATGGGTACCGAGGTAGTTACCCAGAGAGTTAGTTGGCAGAGAGGCCTTTTCCTGGACAGGCAGGTTGGCAGCCGTACAACATGACACGCCCGATGGCTCTGTTTCATCCTCCCGCACATGGAGCCTCTGACTCAAACCGATCATTTGCGTGTGCGGAGGGGCGCGTGACTGTCTCGCATGTATATACACAACTGACGCTGCTTCAGATCCCCATGCCGAAGATCATCTGTGCTCTCATGGCCTCCCTCCCCCCTCTTCCTTGTTACGATGACGATGTAATTGTACGAGTGACCGAAGTACTGGTAAGTATGCAGATCACGGCACCATCAGTCATCCATCCCCTGCCTTTTGTATTCCACCTGCCCACTTGTCCCTCCTCTACCCAGCCCCACACCCACCCAAATCTCCTTCTCAGCTCGTGCCACTCCAACTCGCAAACCTGTTTCTAGTGCCTTGGTTTATGCGGCTTGCTTGCGGGTGTATTCCCACTGTGGGCGCTCAAGCTGAATGGGAAATGGCTGAACCAGTCCTTGCCACCCGAGCATCGCCCCTGCATGTCTGGGCTGTATCCGGTCAATGCTACCATTCCTACATTCCTACTTCTGCCGCTACTGCTGACGGGCCAATGCTCATCCCAGCCGCCCAAGCTCCTTGCTGTTCCAGAAAGACCCTAGAGACGAAAAGAAGCTTGGACATGAATCTGTGGGAGTTCACTGACCCAGTTTGGTCCCGATGCTATCCATGATTGTATAGTGTCTTGACTCTTCCAGTAGTGCATTGTCATAACCTTACCTTCAGCAACCCCTTCGCCGGCTCTTTTCCTTCGGTTACCTGTAACAGAGCCCTCAGGTTACTTACAAGCAAGCATTGCTTGCAACTGTCGTGTCCGTATCTTGAGTTCAGAACGCAGAGCAATCACAGCATTCATACACACAAACGCGCACACACGTATATTCATTCTTGTGGGGATCACGACTGCTTCTCTATTGTGTTTCTGTCTCACACACACACTCTCACACACACGTCCCCTCCACACCCTCTCTCGCGCAGACTTTTTTCCTGAGCCCTCATTCGGTCTCTCCTTGCCAAAACGCGACGAAAGTTCTTCACCCATCTTCTTCTCATTAGGCCTGTCTCTTCCGTCCTAACGAACATACACGGCTCATAGACCATTTGATCAGCATTCGGCGGCTGGCTAGTTAGCTGGCTCGCAGCCACTCGCCATCTACTGTATGCAGGGTCTCGTACCTTGCCAGAGGCATCAATCAACTCAAGCCCCCCTTCTCTTGTAACAGAGGAGTACTTCTAATGCATACTCTGCCAGTAAGGGATGCAGTGCCATCTTCTGGCCCTTTGAGCCCCTTGAGCCCCAAAGTCTTAATGGTCTTGCAATATAACTCATGCACGGGCGAGGTTGTCCCCCGCTCCTCCAGCTTGCCGACTACTCAGGTGCATCCCGACATGCGAGACGTTGTGCATGGCCGACTCTCTGGTCGCCAGACGTCGCAGGCAGGCGGCATTGGAGGGCATCGACCAAGCGTTGCAAGTGTTGAGGATTCAGTGGCATCGAAGCGACGTGGCGCCATCGGCAGTGTTGTGCGGAGACTCTTTCCGCACCGGCAAGAGAGAAGCCTTGATTCTATAGATCCTATGCTCATTCACCTGCCGACAGCTCAACAGCCTGCTGGTAGACACCTTCCAGGTCCTTCGTATCGACATCATGCAGCATCAACAGCAAGAAGTGCCTCTCTCTCCCTTCAAAATCCCATGGCCGCCCATCCTTTAGCTGTTGCAGATGCTGGAGACACAGCGGCTAGGGTCAACAAATTTCTTAGCCAAAAGACAGCGCTCCGCCACGACCTCGCCTTGTACGATCTTGCCCTCTCATCCCCCCTTCGCCCCAGAGAAGAGACGTGGTACGACACGAGAGAGATTTCGCTACTCTCAAACGACGAAGAAGACATTGATAGCGAGCGTGTTGCCATTGCTTCTGTCGTTAGCTCAAGCAGCATTCGAAGGAGATCTCGCAGTGTCGGTGGCATGTCAGAGTTCCGACCCAAAAGCTCACATTCGAGATTACGACCACAAAAGAGCGATCGGAACCTTTCCATGGCCTCAGCCACCAGGCTTCCACAGGTCGGTTCTAGTGAAGAAATTGGCAAAACTGCATATCAATCTAGGTCTTCTGGAGAGCCATACACAGCACAGGATCCGCCGATAGCGCACTCACCCACGACTACACCCACGCCTTATTCGAGACAGCTGCAAGATAGTATGGCTTCTGTTCAAGAGGAGACTTTGTCACGAGTGAAGGAGGGAGAGGCAGCGGCTGCGTCGCGAAAGACATTTGACTTCGATAGTCTGCTTGACTCAATGACCGCGTCAAGTCAGATCAACGTGCAAGGGCTTGCAGAGAGGATGGCTACATATGAAGTGAAACAGATGGACTTGGAGTATTCTATATCGAAGCTGCAATCTCAACTTCCTCCAGGCCGACCTGTCATCTTTCGTCCCTCATCTACCCACCAGCCAGCGGCGACGGGACCTACCCAGCAACCGCAAGCACCAGTGAGCCCTTTAGGGAAGATTCGCCAGCAATCGCCGCCACTTTTCGCCTCAAAAACTCCTGTTAGTGCGCCAACAAGCCCTGTCAAACCACTGACTGGCCCTCAAGAGGCACGATCTAGCGTGAGCACGATTCTGCCCTCTAGAATTTCCACCTCTTCGCCTCCGATATCGAGGGAAGGAGAACTTAGCCCCTCCATAGTTGTTCAGACATCGACCCAGCGCGGGAGTTCAAACAGAGACAGCGTTACTTTAATGACGACAGAGCACTACAGTACGCTTGTGAATCTACTACAGCGCCAGCAGTCACTACACAAAATGGTGGTGGAAGATGTGGCACGACTGACTTTGGAGAAGGATACTCTCAATGACCAACTTCAGCAAGAGAGAGAAGCTCGACAAAGACAGGATGAGAGACTCAAGACGCTCGAATCTCAAATGGCGGCATTGGGAGCGCTTCTCCAGTCTCGGAGGATCGAAGCCGAAGAAGGCAAGCTCGATCCTCAATCAGTTTCTGTTGCAGTGGACACGGCAGCTAACCAACGTCACCTGTCACCTGCAAACCCCCGTGAGGAAGACGTCTCTTCAGCCCTCTCAACTGAGTCTTCGCCAAGCGGCAGTGGCAGCGAGAGCGGAGAATCGAGACGCCTTCAGTCCGTCAATTATGGAGCACGAGCGGTACCGCCAGCTAGAAGGCCGAGTCCAGCCTCAAGTCAAGGAACATTGAGCCTCAATCTCGTCAACGAATACAACACCCCAGTTGAGGCACCAAGCTCGGAGCGAATAGATTCCACAAAGGACGGCTTTCCGCCGAGGCAAGCGCCATGACTGTCTTCTTCGGGTAGAATCCTGTATTGCATCCTCCATACGTGCGCGTGCACGGTACAATTTTCTCCACATCGATAGGGAACGCTTCCACTCTTTCTCAGTATCGTATCAATTCGCCATTTCCTGCAAATGAACAGGCACAGCTGCCACAGTAGGAGAGGATCGCAGCCGGCTTCTACCTCGGCTCTTGACAGCAGCCAAGCGGAGGATATCCCTCGAACCCGGAACTGAGAGATTCCGACATCCGGTTGAGTATTGAAAGTACATTAGCTTCCATACTTTCGTCTGCACTTCTAGAAGGATGGGGTGTTTCAAGACGCCAAATATGGCAGGCTCAATGCCGGTGATCTTCAAGATCGGCGGCTGATCACTGCACCTTCGACCCACCATCTAGGCAGCCGGTGCACAACTCAACGAATTTGCCACAAAGCTTCACGTCAAAACACGTTGCATCGGGATCATGGGGATAAATTCCCGGTAAGTCGCGTATTCTAGTCACGATAATGTATGAATTTCCCGAAATAAAAGAAGTCGTATGGAGCGATTGAGATGATGTTCAGCGAGAAATGCAAGTCGCGAAGTTTACGGAGCAGTTACCGAGACCAACAGAAAGTACAAATTGGTAATTATTTTGCACGACAGGCAATTTGTGCCCCGGATATGGTCACAACGCAAGCGATCGCAGTGAAAGTAGGGCAAACAGACATAAAGACAACCGACCACACACTGCCTACATGAATACTTAAATATCATCTGATTGAATGTCCGGTGTCGAAGAGCTTGGTCCACTTGCTTTGCGGCATATTACAAAAGGTCCAAACTTGAGACAAATTCCACCGCCGTAATCTTTCGTGTTCCCCCTTGATAGAGATGTCAAAGGCCGGAAGATCGCCAACATGCCGCCCTTCAAATGGCCCAGAAGCTTCCTATTTCAGTGCCGCACAGCTGCAGTCGCTGCCACGCTTGAATGACTCCGCTTATGCTCCGGGCTAAAGTACTACCGGAAGTCCGGCAATTAGCCGTCTCCCATTGAGTGAGGCTGATGCTCTTGTCTCTAAAAGTCACTCAATGAAACTGCGTCTGTCTTTTGGCATGTGGTCCGGAATAATTGCAGTGAGATAGATGGCAAGAACGAGCATCAGGAGGTTTCCAATCGTACATGAAGTGAGTTTGTAGGTACATCCATGTGGGGCGGTATTGAAAAGCGATCATCAGATGGCATCTCCACCTTTTTCACAGACTTTCTTCCCACCCTCCGCCAAACTTGAAGCAACGGAAAGCTGCTGGATGCGAAGTGCTGAGGGACTATCCAGCTTAAGGGGCTGATACGATTGTCATGTTCAAGCTGCTTCATATCCATACCATGCTACTTATTTAGATCCGTTATGATCCTCCATATCTGCATCGTATGCCGTTCTTATGATACTTGAACTAGCGACTACGTCTCAGCGGATGACAATGATGGCTGATGAAAGAATGTCATGAGAAGAAGATTGATCTCTCGTACTCGTCTTATGCAGCACCTGTCTGATGCCGCAATGATGAACACCTCAGTCGGACCCAATTATGGTTCACAATTATCCGACGTTAACCGGGCCCAATGCGAGGCATGTCATGATGCTCGCTCAGCCCACTCAGGTACTTGTTCAACTCCTCCACTCGCTCTTTATGGGTCTTGTTGCCTTCTCGTTTCAGTCGGTCGTTAAGCTGCGGTGACACTGTCAGTGCTGGCGATCGCAGACGCAACTTCTTCAGGTGATTCTCAACGCAGTACAACAATTTGAATGGATCGAATTCACAGATAGGCTATGTACAAAGGACAGGTATATTTGATCAAATCTTTGTACGCAAAAAGAGAAATACAGTACAGTCACTCATGGGGAAGAATACTCACCATCTTCCGCCTTCGTTCTTCATGTCGAAGTTCTGCTACAGTCTTTCCTACTCCATCATCTTTATCATCGACAAGGCTCATCAGCTTGTCAGTTGAACGTTGAGCATTGTTCCGATTCGAATCCTCCCCTGATTGCTGTTTTTCTCGTTCGCTTTGCTTCTGCTGTTCGCTTTCGGGTGGCTCTGATTTGACCTCAATCGTGGGCTGATCTTCTCGCGCAGTGCTGAGTGCCTTGTTCTTACGCCGCTTTCGTTTATCCACCTTAGAATCCTTGACACCTTTGAGTTTCAAGCTACCACCGCCGACAAAGGCATACTCATCATTGCCCATGTCTTCATATACACGACTGTCGTCAGCACTCTGGATAAAAAAAGGTTTTCAGCAGTGATGTCGTGTCATGATAGTCAAGATTTCTACCAAGCCTTTTCATTCAGACGACGATGACACGGATTGTTGTTTCATGAGCCCACTTCTCGCATTGACCGCTGACGGATCATAACTCCGATGGAAGCTTAGGATCGACATGAACACGTGAGGCGAGCCGATCCAATTGCTAAGGAAATCGCGGCAACTGGAAGCAGCTTCCGTAATTTCAAAACTGGCAATGCAAAAGGTTTCGCGAGCTAGTTTCGCGCGAGGCCTGCTGCGCCACCCAAGTATTGATTGCTGTCGGTGCCGCCAGATCTCCTACCCCTCCTCGCCAGGCTTTCAGCGTCATCTCAATCCAACCATTACTTTGCGCAGCGATCTACCATTGAGGCTTGGTCGACAAGAATCCCACCCGCACCGACATAGCTGTAGGCATCTCAGTATGGCGTCTGCTACCACGTTCTATGATTTCACTCCCAAGGACAGTAAGTACCATTCTCGAGTTCGGGGACGTTGTTTCGCTTCTTGAGCTAGCGCCCCCATTGCACCCCTCAAATGCTCTTTGTGTCGAATCCGAAAGTGAAGCGCAGCAAGAACTCATAGTGCGGCTCGTGTTTCATCTTTCGTCTTCTTTTCATTCTTTCTTTCGGTCTTCTCTTAACTACCCGATAGCATCGCGCTCAACTAATTTGACGCTCAATTAGAGACGGGGCAAGAGTTTCCACTCAACAAGTTTCAGGGCAAGGTCGTTCTTGTTGTTAACACTGCTTCCAAATGTGGATTCACTCCCCAATTTGAAGGTCTTGAGAAGCTTTACAAGAAGATAAGCGCTTCGAACCCAGATGACTTCACCATCTTGGGCTTCCCTTGCAACCAGTTTGGCGGTCAGGATCCAGGCAGTGATGAGCAGATCCAAGAGTTTTGCCTAATCAACTATGGTGTATCCTTCCCTGTGCTTGGAAAGACTGAAGTCAACGGCGATGGAGCCGAGCCCCTTTACAAGTGGCTCAAGTCGCAGAAGAAGAGTCTGATGATGGAGCGGATCAAGTGGAACTTTGAAAAGTTCCTGATTGGCAAAGACGGACAGGTCGTCGAGCGCTGGGCTTCGACAGCCAAGCCTGAAAGTCTTGAGCCTAAGATACTTGAGGAGCTCGCCAAAGGTGCTTCAACTGAGTCCAAAGCTTAAGCTTTGTTTCTCTCAGAAACGCCTTTTGCTACCTGTCCTAAAATAAAACAAAGAAAGAGAGAAGAAGAAGAAGAAGAAGAAGACTACTTTTCATAGCTGTAAATCATCGATAGATTGCCGTCTGAGCCCCAAGCGCATCGGAGGCCAGAGCAATGTACTGAATGGATGACTACCGTAAATTGAATATTACAGGTGCAAGTACCAGTGAAAAGTACTCCGGCTTCATAAGACTTGGTAATCAAGCAGCTTGCTTACTTTCCAGAGATGCGAGATCTACCAAGTAATTACGGGCGCTGGTCCAGATCACTTCTGGGGCTTCGTACTTCATGTTCAAGCGGCGGACAGTGTCTCGGATCTGATGAGGCATAGTACAACATGTCGTGATATCGATTAACAAATATATCAAAGTATGTTCTAAAAGAACGTGTAGCTAGCAAACTCGCTCCGCAGCAATATTGATACAATTGATTTCATCACATGTACAACTTGATGTTGTCGATGTAGCCCCCTCACACGTGTGGACTGACAAAGCGGCACTTGTTCTTTCTAGGAAGGAAGTCTCCATATCAAGCAACGAATTATAGGTCATGCCCACCCCAAATATCTCCTCATGACGGGTAGTATCTCAAACAAGAATGAACATTCAAAGCCCAACAAATCTTGTCATGCCCACGTTTACAAGCGTTGATTTTGATGTGAGATGCAATACAGACATTTAGGTCATGGCTTGAATTCGGTCAAGACGCTAACATGAAGCTATTCGGCATTAACGGCTTTTGGGTGACCTTGCGAGTCGAAACAAGCGACAATCGTGATGATGCCGTCATGATCTGCTCGATAGATTGTTTGCAGAGAGGACTCTTGCGAATCTCGAATATGCTCTGCCGAACAAATTACTACATTCGTACTTGCAGGCATGCTACAATTGTTTGGAATACTTGAGGCTAACACTCATCGAACGGTTGTCAGAAGCAAATACTTGTCTTCCAGAAGCAGTGCCATTCTAACTTTCACGCTTCCCAGCAATCTTGTACCAAATTGTAATCCAAGGAGATGCAGTATGGCTTCTACGATGTCAGGTATATCCACGCATAAATTGTCGAGCAGCAAAGTCTTCAATGTGGCTGGTCTGATAGCAGTCGTCACTGGTGGAGGGACTGGTTTGGGTCAGATGATGACTGAAGCTCTCTGCTCAAATGGAGCGAAGGTCTACATCATCGGTAGGCGGAAAGAGCCACTGGAAGCCGTCGTCGAGCAGTACGGGAAGAAGGGTCCTGGCAGCATAGTCGCATTGCCTGGAGATGTATCCTCCAAGGGCGATCTAGAGCGGATAGCGAACGAAGTGCAACAGAGAGAGCCGAAGGTATGATGCGAACATAGAAATTGTCTGTTCGCGCATCTCGTTGCCTTTCCTTAGCTTAAATTTAAACATCTAATATGACGCATAGGGAATCCAGCTCCTTATCAACAATGCAGGCGTGGCGCGTGATCAGGCGACAAAATACTCTGAGGTTGGCGAACCCAATGACCTCTCCTCCGCTGAGGCCATAAAATCTCACTTCTGGAAGTCTACCCCTGAATCGTGGGATGAGACATTTCGCATCAATGTGACAGGCCCGTACTTCGCGTCACTTGCATTCCTACCGTTGCTACAGCAAGGGCACGGGATCGCACTGGGAGAGGGCTACACGTCATCCATTGTCAACGTCGCTTCAATCTCAGGATATATTAAGAAGAATAGCGGGGGTCAATTTGCGTATTCCACGTCCAAGTCCGCTCTTATTCACCTGACACGGACTATGGGCAACACGTTCATCAACACTGGTGTGCGTATTAATTGCATAGCACCAGGTGTCTTTCCCAGCGAGATGACAGGTTCAACAGCGGGTGCAGGCCAGAAGTCTGAGCTCGGTCGTACTCCAGGCAATCCTATGCGCAGAGCCGGCAGAGATGAAGACATTGCTGCTTGTGTACTCTACCTGGCCGGACCTGGAGGTCTTTTCTTGAATTCTCAAGTTCTGCATCCGGATGGAGGCGTCATGTTGGTCAGCCCTGCGGCCATCTGAGGCACGTCCGAACGATCGTCTGGGAAAACACGTGGGCATGTCGACTCGCCTGTGACCTGCCCGCTCTGTCTGTCAATCGATATCTTCAGTTTCAAGGCATCTTCCGACTACGACGCGGAATAGCCTCTCTTTCGAAGAGCGCTCAATTCTCTCGAGATTATGTTGTTCAAACTAGAGGTATGTATAGCAAGTCGCTCATGTAGAAGATCTCGCATCAATCATTAAAGCTAGCGTTTCAAGACCTGTTCCGCCTTGGCTGTATATAAGATGATCAGGAACCGGATTCGAATGTAGCATACGTCAGGCTTTCGAAATTAACATAGTTGACTTATTATGGCGATGTTCATTATGTGTACCCTTTGTTTGATGCTTTCATTCACACGGCTGTGAATTCACAGGCGCGAGATGCAGTTCTAGCTAGAAGACTAGGGCCAAAGTCGAGATCATACAACGAGCACAGATGAATCAGATTCATGGTGAGAGAATTAACGTTTTAAGGATTAAAGTTGTTTATCTTCTTCACCAGATTTTGCTTTGCATCCAAAGTGATCATAGCAACCTTTTCCTTCCGTCCCATGAAAGAGTCTAATTACAATGCAATATAGAAGTCAAGTTCACCTATATACACTTTTCTATCGCTCCTTAACGTGTTAGAACCGTTGGCTTCTGTCTGGTTTCCATCTCTCCGAAGTTTAAAAATGTGTGAACAGAGAAGCCGAGTAGCAAAGGGAGCGAGCGCTAAGATATATTTTTTTGGAAGGGGTCGTGATTGATTACAAAAGCATTCGAGCCTGCTCTTGCTTCCTCAAGAAGCGTCATATTTACAGGAAGAGGGCAGCGACAGCCATCACGCCACCGACCATGCCCATGTTGACGGGCAGTGCAGGCGCGGCGTTAGCGCTCTGGATCGGTGCCGAGGATGGCACGGTGGCAGTGTAGAAGTTGCTGGCGCTTGGGGCGGCACTGCCGCTGGGAGCGTAAGTCGCGGCCCTGGTGGTGGCGACAGGGGTCGTCTTGTAAGAGGTTTGCGTCTGCGTCGCTGTCTCAGGGCAGTAGGTGGTGGTCTCCTCAACCGACTCGGTCACCACTGCGATGGACTTGGATGCTGGAGAGGATGGGGAGGAGGGAGACGATGGAGAGGGTACTGGCACCACAGTGACCGCGCTGGACGACACCTGAGGAACTGGTGGAGCAGGAGACGAGGTCTGAGGCGGCACAGCGACCGAGGTAGCTGGAGCGCTAGTCACAGGCTTGTTGGACGTGACGTACACCGATGAAGTCTCAACGTGGGTGTTCACCTGAGTGATCGTGCTTGTGGTCATAACGACGGTGACGCCGGAAGAGTGTGTCAGGGTGACTGGGCAGATCGTCGTGTACTCAGTCTTCTCCTCGGTAACAACAGCCTGGGAGGGAAAAGAAGTAGCGACAGGGGTGGTGGACACCTTGGGCACTGGAGTCGTGGAGACCTTTGGAACCTCTGTGGTGGCAGGAGCCGTAGTCTTAGGCTTAGTAATGGTCGAGGTAGTCAGGAAGATACGAGTAGTGCTGCCTTCGGTCGCGGTGACTGGACAGATGGTAGTGTACTCGGTCTTCTCCTCCGTGACGACCACTTCTGACTGCGAAGTCGAGACCTTGGGAACCGGAGTGGTCGAGATCTTGGGGACCGGGGTGGTTGAAATTTTGGGCACCTCAGTCGAAGCAGGGGCCGTAGTCTTTGGCTTAGTGATAGTCGATGTAGTTAGGAACGTACGAGTAGTGCTGCCCTCAGTAGCGGTGACAGGGCAGATGGTGGTGTACTCGGTCTTCTCCTCAGTCACGACGACCTCAGACTCGGGCGTGGACGTAGCAACTGGGGTAGTGGAGATCTTTGGCTCAGGGGTAGTCGAAATTCTGGGAACCTCAGTTGTAGCAGGAGCCGTAGTCTTAGGCTTAGTGATGGTTGACGTGGTCAGGAAGGTGCGGGTGGTGCTGCCCTCAGTAGCAGTGACGGGGCAGATTGTGGTATACTCGGTCTTCTCCTCAGTGATAATGACTTCAGAAGCGGAAGAAGAGGTGGCAACCGGGGTAGTCGAGATCTTAGGAACCTCAGTGGTAGAGGGCTTTGAGGAGGTCGAAACCTTAGGAACAGGAGTCGTCTCGACTGGCTTGGACGAGGTGGCCGGAGCGGTAGTCTTGGGCTTGGTGATAGTCGAGGTTGTTAGGAAAGTACGGGTGGTGCTACCCTCGGTCGCAGTGACAGGGCAAATGGTGGTGTACTCGGTCTTCTCCTCAGTGACAACAACCTCGGAAGCGGAAGGCTTACTGCTCGTAGCTGGGCTGCTTGTCGAAATCTTAGGGACCTCAGTTGTAGCTGGCGCAGTAGTCTTCGGCTTGGTGATAGTGGAAGTTGTAAGGAAAACGCGAGTAGTGCTACCCTCAGTCGCGGTGACTGGGCAGATGGTGGTGTACTCAGTCTTCTCTTCTGTGATAACAACTTCACTTGCGGGCGGAGCCTGGGTAGTGGCCGGCTTCGATGCAGTGATGGTGGAAGTGGTTAGGAAAACACGAGTAGTGCTGCCTTCAGTAGCAGTGACGGGGCAAATGGTGGTGTACTCGGTCTTCTCGTCGGTAACAATGACTTCGCTCGCCGGAGGGGCGGGAGATGAAGAAATTTGAGGAACCTCAGAGCTGGGAAAGGGCCGAGTGGTGAAGGCAGAGGCGCCAGCAACAATAGCGGCGGCAAGCAGTGTGCGAGAAACCATCTTGCCGGTTAGAATTGAAAGAAATTATTTAGATAGATACAAGTATACAGCGGAAAAGTTGCTTCTGGACTGGATAAAAGATTGGACGGAACAGCCTAGTGCTCCAAGCAAGCGATAGCTATCGCAGCCGTGTAAAGGGAATGAATGAGTGACTGGGTTGAATAACGCAAATTTCGTGATGATACAGAGGAGAGGGGGAGAAAGAAGAAGAGCAGAGATGTGGAGGAGAGCGTCAGGTACAAAAGAGAGAAGGCATCTCAGGAGAGCCTCGCAGTTGCTTGCACTGCCATGCTCCATCTCGAAACTTGTCCATAAATCTGCTTGTTGCCATGGTTGGCTTCTCTCATGGTGGGTCGGTAGCACTTGAACCTACCGAAGGAATAACAAGTAGCGTAGCGTTTGAGGAGAGAGTCCGATACGAATGAGGGATGTTCTGGTGCAGGTCGCAATTGAAGATGAGCCCGGACGTCAACGACAACGGACCAGTCAGCGATGCAAGGCATTGGTGATTATCAGGGGCAGGTGCCGTGGTAGGTTGGTCGGTGCAATGACTCCGGACTGAAGAGCCTCCAATCGACTCGGCAAGCTTTTCCTCTCCTGGCAAGACTCGTGTCGCAGTATTGCGGTGCTACAGTACCTGGGTACGTGTTGGGGTCCGGCGGTGACCCTCCAACTATTCTCTCGTTGGTCATACCGTTTTTGGGTCGCACAGCTTTTCCTCCTTCCTGCTAGGGGCAACTTCCGTCCTCTCGTGGAGAACAGACCTGCCAAGAAGTGGTGGGCCAGGAGGTTGACTGGTGAGGGGATTGCCTCGCTTATTACTAGGTGGTAATTTCACCCCTTGCTCATCTTCCCACCTCAATTCGACGACTGCTTGTAGAATGGACCTCAACATCAATCTCCCTATTGCCTCGTTTGCTGCGTTCAGAAGCATGCCGTAAGCGAGCATGCCGTCCTTGCAACGCCTCTGAAACAGGCACCGGCGTTGGAGGAATCCAAACGGCCTGACGTGGTGGCGGCCGGTGGCTGTCTCGCAATCGCGTGGCGTTTGTAGATCCTCCCCGGCTTTGGAAGGTTCGCTCAGCCACGCGTCGTGGCCGTTCCCCCCTTGCAAGTCCTTCTCCAAACCTCCCCGTTAATCTCTCAAAAACAAGAGGAGTTATCCTCCGCCAAGTCACCGTTAAAGAAATAGGATAAATATCTCGCCTTGATGAGACTGTAGAGCATCTTCTCTACATGTGCAGCGTTCTTACTAAATGGCAGTATGTTCTGTCTTTTTAGTTGTAGCCATTTCACCATTTCTCCAAGAATTCGAAATTGGCATATCCGGATTTCAAGGAATAGCTATGTTGTACGCGTAGGAGTGAAGCGAGATGACGGCCCTGGAACTTCGGCTTACTGGGTAAACCCCCCTTTTCGTGCCTTCTCTACGGTGAAGAAGTCCGTCAAAATCAGTCCCTTTGCTTGAAATCATGCAATTCGTCACTGAAAATTATCAACATAGAACTATCCAACTTACGCTTGGTCGTTGAGAAAGTTGCCCACTGAACTTGTCCGTGAATCAGACTGTAGCTGAAACTCAGTTGCACATCACAAGCAGATTGATGATCCGCTTGACGATGATCAGTCTTGCATGCTCCAATGTGAATTGCACAAGAGCATCTGTGCTGTCTGTTCCTCATCCTAAACTTCCGGCAATAACGCAAGAGCGAAAGCAAAAGAGGCCGACTTTCGCTGTTTTCTGTCAATAACATGGATACAGTCCTAAGGTGAACTGTTTGACCACTACATTGGGGCCGGGTGCATACTACTGGTAGGTATCAGGCTTGCACGTTCGCGAAGCATCCGCGACTGCACTTGCTCCTTACGACAAACGCGAATTTGGTGTTGATTAACGCATTGCGAGGGTGACCGCTTACACAAAGCAAAGGACTGTTCGAAGCCAGCTAGACTTGGGCTGTGCGTATCGTCTTGCTGATGGTCAGACTCCTCCCGCAATTACACAGACAGCTGATGTAACCCAGACTCTAGTCGTCCGTTTGAAGGTTATGTTCCGAAAGGCTAGAAAACTATACTCATATGCGACTTTGCGTCTTCAGCAATCTCCGGCCCTCCAGCTAGCAACACATGTTCCTCCAACTTGAGCAAGCGGATCTCTCTCTCTCTCTCTCTCTCTCTCAATCTCCCGATCTCTCACAAAAAAGAAGGGTTGTTGCATTTTTATTAAGACCTTTGGTACTAGCTTGTTGAAGTCTTTGACTGGGTTCGCAACCAGCTATTGGTGGAAAACAAACACGCAAAGATGTGAAAGGGCATTTACATAAAACTGTATATGTCAGCTGCAGGTGATATGAGCCATCCAATACTGGAAGCATTTCAATGACCCAGTTCTTATGTTTCAATATGACACATTGTGTATCTTCAATGACTGGAGATAGTCGCATTGTCCCGCCTCTAGATTGATTCAATTTAGGCGTGCCAAGCGCCGAACGCTAGCGAACAGCGCACCGCACGATTCACCACCTGTGATGTTTTCTTTCACTTCAGCCTATCTGCTTGGGCTTTCACAAGCTGCTAGACGCTCTTGCCTTTTGCCATTCCCTCTTGGTTTTCCTCAAATGTCCTTGCGTTACCCAGAGCTGAGCCCTCTAAGCCACGAAGTAGTCGTGGATTGCCAGGTGCTACCATCTCAAATGTCTCCCGTACGACAGTGTATTCGTAGTATCCAAGACGAGCAATTGGCTGAATCTTTTTGATGTCCACTAATCCCTCAGCATTCAGAGCAGTGTCGGCGATGTGTACGCCTATCACGCGGCCAATTACTATGTCGACGGTTCCCATGGGCGGGTTACCAGGCAATCTGATTGTCGTATGGTATTTGCATTCAAACTTGATTGGACTCTCTGCCACCATTGGACAGTCGTCTAGCAGCTTAGATGGGATCGGTGTGACACCTGCACGCTCAAATTCGCTCTCTCCATATGGCAAAGGCTCGGCACTGGCATTGACAGACTGTCTCAAGTCCCATGTTGCCATATTCCAACAAAAATGCCCTGTGGATTCAACATTGCGAGTTGTATCTTTGCGATCACCTGTGTCCGTCTGATTTGCGGCGAACATAACGTATGGGGGGTCGAAAGTGAGATTCTGAAATTGAGAATAAGGTGCGAGACCATACTGCGGCTGTCCAGTCTTGGAATTTGGGCTGGGGTACACAGTACTTATCCAACCTGTGGAGTCAGCACCAAGAAGCCGAGACAATCTCTTGCGAATACATTGTATTATTCTTACCAATTGGCCGTGGCACCACGCAACCTGTTCATGTGTATCAGCTTTTTCCTCGCCTTCATCACTGGTCTTATGTGGTCTCACTCTGATTTACAAGAAGCCAGTTGTGACTTTAGTTAGCCTCAACTATTCTGTACAAGATCATTCCAAACGCGACTGAACAGCCTACCTTAAAAGGGTCGCGTGGAAGATTGTGCGCAGTAACTCCTGGCTCGTAGAACATGATTGAATCTCTAGATGTTTGAGGGTAGAGACGTGGACTGAGCACGATAGAGACCGGTGTCGATACAATCGACTGTTACACTATTTTTCTCTCTCTTTGAAACTTGGGAGATCGAGACAGTCGCACCGATGTGCGGACCCAAGAATATATATACACGAGCAACAGGCGCATTGTACAGCTCAGTTCTCAACCTATTGAGCACACTTGCGGCAATTGCCAGCGGTACATACGAGCCGTGGAGCGCGCCTCAAGTTCCCATGCATTCCCCCGCATTCGAACAACCACATAAATTGAAGCGTTTATTATCCAGTAGCTAGCTAGACCGCGTGCATATTGCCGAATACGGTGAGGTTTACGTGCGTTATGTCGAAACTCTGCTCTGACGGGCCGGCTTGTTCTACCGGCAGGCATTGTGCTCTTGATAGTTTTCCAGTCATTTAGCGAGCCGACAAGTTCCCATCTCACTTTTGTCTGTACGGCCTTTTAACGGGTTTTGTTACTGATGACTCAACATCCCGAGAAAGACTATGACTCTGACTGACATTTGGTGGGATTTAATCCTGAGTCTTGTGTCACCGTCTGCAGAGCATTCCAGCCAGCAAAGAGACAGTCTGATTGGCCTAGCATCGTGCATAGCATGCCACTGGAGATACAAGGAGCCTGTCAGGAAACCCTCTTGGAAGTTCCATCTATATTAGTGAAGTGGTAGGGCTCAGCGTTGGAGGAGATTGCAATCGTCTCGACAGATACTTCGGGTCAGCAAAGCTCACTCTTTAGCAAAGCTCACTCTTTAGCAAAGCTCATTCTTGAACAGACACCATGGTGCGTCTCGCAGAGCGCTTCTATGATGGTTCACCACGCTTCTGGTGTTAGATACCTTCGGCATATGCTGACGGGAGAAAAACGTTCTGCGACGTTAGTACAAGGATGAAATGGACAAGATCTAAAGCTTTGGTAAGAGCAGCTTCCAGAGAATCACGGCACGTTCTACTGATATGGAAATGCCAGGCTGTCCGAATGTGAAGTTGCAAACAAGGGATTGCCCGTGAGAATTCACCTATCATTTCGCTCTTGATAAGCTTAGATGTAGCCTCGAAGCCATCTAGATGGTGCAGGATTCCTATCCCCTCGCTGCACTGTGATATCTGGCTACTGAGGTCTGACACAAGCTCTCAGCACCCGAATATGGCCAGATAAGTATCTACAACTCGCGCATCTGGCTGATCTTGCTTCAAAAACTGATGCCGTTATAAGCAGACACAGTTCTGCTAGAGTGACGTCAATTGTAAGGCTCCATAACGTTTTTTTCCCGGTCAGGAGTGTTTGTTGAAGCAACATCTTCAGAAATCGGCCGAAGACATTCCAATATTCAAAAAGTGCATGTGGTGATGCTGTGCTTGGGTTTGAGTAAACCGAAAGTTCAGAGCTCTGAGTACATACAGTGTCTTTTGCGTTCTACCTCAGGCCAATCTGATGTGTTTCTTTCATCAAAACATGTCGCTTTTTGGACGGGATTATTTTTGGACTGGATTGCATCTTCTGCAAGGGTTCTTTGACCGCAGATTCATCTTCAGAGTATACTGTGTGGTCGCTAGCCTCATCTGTATCATCGTTGGATTTCATGATACTTTCTGGCGCTGGTTGGTCGGCTGGCGAAGCTGGTGTGGGTTCAGAGTCACCTGCTAGATCTGCAACGAGCCTCTTGGTCGCAGTGTCCTCTCCATTCATAGTGCCACATGCAGAGCAACGCCATTTTCCTATCTCTTCTAATGTTTTCACCCCTGGAGGAGCCTGGCCGTTCACGAGCCGACATTCGTGGCAGATCAAGGCTAATCGATTCTTTGGGCTTGATTCATCCTCCCCAAGTACGACATCCATGAGTCGATCATACCACGAAGGCCCTTCATCACTCGTTGCGTAGAGACGCGGCTCGTTGAAAGCGTTCGGTGCGAACTCTGCGCCTGCGGACACACCTGATGCTTCGTTAGGCGGCCAATCAGATGAAACTCGAGCTTCGCTCCGCCCGCGAGGTTCCGCTACGGAAGCTGCTGCTGACGAAGGCACTGAAAGGTTGCTAGGCGATGCCGCAGATGCAACACGCCTGCCTGGAATGTTTGCAGTGGGCGGAGGAACGAAGCCCGTGGTCTCTCGCCTCTTCTGTGTCTGCTGAGTCCGTTGTGGAGTGGCTCCTTTCACAGCCTTGGGTTGGCTAGCTGGCTTTTGGGGCGTTCCTCCATACTTGTCTAGCAGTTGCTGTGTCGTGTTGTATTTCGTCGCCTCCTTGAGTTTACCGATAGTCGTGTCTCTTTGCTTTTGTAAGGATTGGAGATGCATCTGTTGTTTAGAAGCCCGATAATCGTAATAACTACTGAGCACGAAGCGTACGATGTAGATCAAAACTGGTGCAGATGACACTGTAGTGAACTCCAGAGGACCCCAGTTGTGCCAGCCAACTACCAGTCCGGCGATCATCAAATAAAGAAGATACGCGAAGCTCGAATATAGAGTCCAGAGCGCTCTGAGCCGCCTGCCGCGTTGGCGAGTCGTCTCTAGGCTGCTAGATGCTTGACCAATCTTGCTCGACAGGGTGGATAGTGTCTTTTCGAAAGCAGCTGGAGAATTATCGTCGCCCTGCTCACAAGAACGACCGTCAGTAGTTCATAGTGTGCACACCAAAATACGTCGACTCACCTTCCAGGGCCATAAGGAGACCATGGTGCCGTTCAAGGCATGGACGATATGGATGGGTTGGTGTTCGCTCAAATGTTTGAAGAGGTTCCGGCTTCCATAGATTGGCAGCAAGGCGATGACGATTGTGGTGCTCACTGAACCTGTCGCTGCCTGATAATGCGTGAATGACGCGGCGTCTTCTCCGGGAGCTTCCTCCGGTGACGCGAATTCTACCGTATCCCAAAAAGTGCCAAGCTCGCATCTTAGAGGGGACTGAGTGCTCCTGTAGGACGGCACTTCCCGTGTCTGAACTAGCACCTGAGAGACAATATCGCCGAAGGATCACTTTAACAGGACTGTCGGGCTGCTAACGTTGCAGCTCTCGACTCCGATTAACATACATTTGAGAGAGCATGAATACAAAGAATGTCACGATAAGAAGCAAAGATGTTCAACAAATTGAAAGGCGCCATTGACTACGTCGATCAGCGCTTTCAGGAGGAGCAAGCTCGTGCGAGAGCTGCACAGGGCCAGATCGCGCGCTCAAATTCCAGCTCCCACGCACGCAAGCCAGAGTCCAAGGGATCATCACGGCCATTGAGAAGCGGCTCCATAGACCGTCGACAAAAAGAAGGCAACACTAGAGGTCCTGATCCAAGTGAATTCGACCCAGAGGTGGTTGCTGGTGGTGACGAGACAGAGACGGGCAAACCCGCATCTCCGGGTCAAGCAAGGGAGCAGGATGATACCACAGATATCTCTAATCAGAACGATGGCGCGGACGGTAAACAAGTCGAACTCCCTCAAGACATCAGGACCAAGCTTAGGAAGCTTGAAAGACTTGAGTTTAAATATCAAGAGCTCCTACGATCATACCGCATCGCTCATGCACGCGTCGGTACTATCGAGCCGTTCGAAGCCGCACTCAGAGAAAACACGCCGCTTACATCTATCAGCGACCCTACAGCCCTCACTGAGTACTTGAATCAGGTCACTCGCAAAGGCGATATGGTTCTTGAGGAGCTGAAGCGGGTTTCGGCTGAAAGAGCCTTGTTTAAGAACAAAATGGACGAGGCCGAGAAGGAAGCACGAAGAGCTTGGGATGAAGTCGCGTTGCTTAAGACACGCCTTCCTGATGAAGACACCTCAGAAGCCCCGCAAACAGCCGCCAAGTCCACCGTTGAAGGTCCGGGAGATGATGAGACTGATGGTTCGAAGTTTGATAAAGGTGGCACTGACAAAACCAAGGCTGTTCCCGGAGAAGACCCAATGGAGCGCGAGGCTCTTTCTGAAGAGTCCGCAGATCTCTTCTCCTATGATGACGAACTACCTCGAATAGAAGGCGAGCTCAAGAAGAGCCAATCTGAGGTTAAAAGACTTGAGGGGGTGGTTGAAAGACTCAAAGACGAGCTTACGAGTGCGCAAGACTCCACCGAGAGCATGGCTAGGAATCTTGAAAGTACGACGAACGAGCTTAACACCGCCCGAGAAAGCCAACGCAAGGGCAAAGATGAACGGGATCGGCTCCTAACGGAACTCGAGGCTACTGATACCAAGTGCCGCCGGCTGGAACACCAGATCTCCAGTGGTACAGATAAAGCTGACGAGCGATTGGCGGATAAGCTCACAGAAGCCAAAGCAGAGATTGAATCTCTGGGTCACCTGAAGAAAGAGGCTGAAGATAGGTCTACACTGGTTGCGAAACTGCAGAGAGACCTTGAAAAAGCGGGAGGCGAGCTCGAGAAGGAAAAACAGCAGAGCAAGCTACGATCTTCGACAAGCACAGATATCATTGAAGAGATGAAGAAGGATATGGGCAAGGTGAGGGAACGGGTCAGGGGTCTCGAAGCTGAGAAGGAAGAACTGGAGAAGTCTCTCGAGACTTTCAAGGCTGAGGCGCAGAGCAAGATTGAGGATGCACGGAAAGAACCTACCGGAATAGAAGGCAACAATGACAACTCCGGCCCTTATGAAGACTCGAACAAGCCTGATAATGGTAAAAAGGGTAACAAGAAGAAGAAGAAGAGAGGTGGCAAGCCAAGTGGACCAACAGGGACCACCGGAACAGCTGAGGTCACAAGTAGTTCGCAGAGCCAAGATGGAAAGGACAAGGCTGGCTCAAGTGATGTGCGTTCCATCCAGCGACAGCTCGAAGATCTATCAGCCAAACTGAAGGACAAAGATGCCGAGATTGACAGATTTAAAGCAAATATGAAGGATCAAGAAGACCTGCGAGAGGAAATTGAGACTCTGCGTGACGACCTCGTCGAAAAGGGACAAGATCTCGTTCAAGCTAAAGAGAAGATTAAGGAACTTCAAACCCAAAGAGACGGCTTAAATAAAAGTATCGGCGAGCTCCGCAACGAGCTGGTCGAAGTTCGAGGGTCTCATGCAACTTCATCTGCTGAAACACAGAAAGCGCATGAAGGGCTTGCAGTCCACTTTGATGATCTCAAGATCAAGTCGAACACGCTGGAAAAAGATCTGGCATTAGCGCAGCAGCTAGCATCCTCGCGCTTCAAGGACCTGTCAGAGCTACGAGAGAAGATGCAGAGGGCACAGCCAGAGATAAAATCCTTGAAGAATGAGAATGAAGAGCTGAAGAAGGCTAAGAAAGAGTTAGATGAGAAGCTCACTGTTCTTGACAGACTTCGGATCAAGCATGACAGCCTCCAGTCTCAGGTTAACGAACTGAAGAAAAGTGTTGGCGAGAAAAGCAGAGATATTAGCAGTCTCAACTCAAAGCTTGGAACGGAGAGTGACAGCAGGCAGAAACTTGAGGCTGCGAGCAGGAAGCTGAAAGGTGACTTAACAAGTGCGCAATCTGAAGCGAAGAACGCTGCACAGTCATTGGAAAGGGTATCTGGCGAGCTGTCCCAGGCACGTCAGACGATCCGCCGACATGAAGCGCGTATTCGTGAGCTGGAGGGGAAGACGAGCACCTTGGAAACAGAGGAATCCCGACTCAAGGAAGAGATTGAGCTCAAGAGTGCACAGTACGCTAGTGCGGAGAGCTTGATGAACAGCATGCGCGACCAAACATCAGAAATTGCAACTCAGCTGAAGGAGAGCAGAGAACGGTGTGAAAGTCTAGATGAGGAGGTGGCAGATGCGCACCGGCTGCTGACCGAGCGAACCCGTGAGGGCGAGACCATGCGAAGACTCTTAGCGGAAGTTGAGACTCGGACAGACTCTCGCATACGGGAGATGCGTGACCGGATGGACACTGCAATTGAGGAGCGCGAGCGCATAGAGGACGAGACTAGTAGCAGCAACAGGCGAAAGGCGAGGGAGGTGGAAGAGGCACGGAGTAGGCTGAGGGAGGTTGAGCGAGAGTTGAGAACGGCGCGAGAGGCGCACGATGAGCTGGAAGCAGGACAAAGAGAATGGAAGCGACGACGAGAAGAGCTTGAACAGTTTGTCGAGCGTAGCAATGCTGAGACTGAAGAAGCGCGCACTGCAATGGGGCGTATACGCGACGCGTTGGATGAGAGCGAGAAGCAGGCTCGAGATCTGGAAAGGCAGAAGGCCGACCTGCGACGATCTTTCGAAGAGAGCAAATCGCAAGTTGAAAAGCTGGAGAAGCGCAACAAGGCTATGACTGAAGAAATCAAAGTGCTTCAGAGCAAAACTAAGCCGGGTTTGGCGTCACCAGCGCCGTCCTCTCCTGCTGGATCAAGAATCATGTCGCCATCACCAGCAAACAGAGAACCCCAAGCACGGAGCGACGAAAAAATTCCCCAAGGAGTGTACATCAAGAGTGTCCTGCTGCAGTTTCTGGAAATGAAGGAGAAGAAGCACCAAGTGCAGTTCGTTCCCACCCTAGCAAATTTGCTCCAGCTTGATGGTGCGGATCAGCAGAAACTTACAGCTGCGATCATGGCCAGGTAAGGTACTGTTGGATTTTTTCTCTTTCCCTGGCTTTCGGGGGAAGAGAGAAATGGTCTTGCTATTTCACGACCTAGTGGAGTCATTCAGAACCGAAATCATATATAGTTACGCACGGCTTGGTGTTATATATACTCAACTGCAGGACTTGATTGAGACACAGAAAGTCCACGCAATAGTATTTTCTTGGCTTCGTGTGGGAATTATCACTTCCCAGACTATAAAGGGAGAAATGTGTTTTCTCTGAACAAACATTTTTGAAGATATCTGTTCGTGGGGGTTTCTGCTGCGCCAAAACAACTGGTGGATCCGTTACCAAATTCAAGGCCTTGATGCTGGCATCCAAGATGCGCAAATGCGAAAAGATTGCAATCTATGGCAGGATCGTATGCCTATGCAATGACAGGATTCTGGCCAGAAGAAAGGGCACAGGCATAGAAGAGGTCCCTTCTCTTCTATATGCGCCTGTCCTGAAGAACAAAGAGAAGCACGCTTAATCTCAGGAGACAGGGGAGTTAGAGGATAAGGAAGAGTTCAACAGAGGTGAAGTAAGCCAGAATGTTTCAACGGAATCTGGTTTAGAAGATAATGAAGACGGATCTTAATGGTGACCAGGGGAGGAATCATGACTCGTGGGTTCCCCTTTCAAGTGCTACCGACGATGTTGTTGAGAACGGACCCACCGTAGATAGGTGCCTAAACAGTCAAAGACATGGCACTTACCAAAGGGAGAGAGATAAGGACAGCATCTGAATCCAATCGAGCTATGGTAGGGAATGGCAGTGAAACAACCAAAGGGATTTGAATTGAAACCAGCTACCGCCTGTGTTTAGTTAACATCAGTGTCCGGGTGGCAATGAACGTGCTTGTCAAAACGACTCATGATTGGCCAAGGTTCACGGCGCTGTCTGTGATCATAATATTAACCTTTGAAGACATCTTCTTTGATGATTCTTGAACATCAATTTGATGATAGCTGAAATAGTAGTGACAGTGATGTTGACACGGCAAGTGGGGATAAAGAAGTGAGCGCCCTTCTCTGCTCCCTTGCGTACCTCAACGCACACCTGAGATTGTAGTATAGCCTTCGACGTACTCGTCTTCGTTAAGTACCAATTAGTGTACTATTCGATCAATTTATATCTATACTTCGTTCAGTAATCAATTATTTGCCAGAAAAAACTAAAAAGTATCTTTAATTGATGTGTAGGCCGGATCGATAGGTGTTCACCTTTGGTATGCCGCTTGATGTTTTGCCAACAAGAGAATGTAGGAGGAATACCTACCTGGTTACCAAGGTAGGTACCTAAACACAGAGGCATTATGGGACGGGCTGGCGACTGGAATATTCCCCAATAAGGTACCTAGGTATTCACCTGGCCCCAGGCAAGCATCCATTCAGATGTTGTGATGTGTTTGGCTGACGCCATGTCACCAATCATCAGCTGTTTACCGGCCCCCTCAGCAGCTGTTGCATCATTATAATAACATTCGGCAGCGGCCCCACTCTCGCTGTTGTTGTCAATGTCGCTGTTGCTGCCACCTTTGCCGACCTCCCTCTCTACCCAGGGCGCCAAGATATACTGGCGGTCCTGCCGGCCTGCTGAGACAGCTATCTGTATGGGTGTACCTCAGTATCAACGTATATCGTTCTCTACATTAACAAAACCTGTAGCAGTCGAATAGTAGCATCTTTCCGTTGTTACATATTGTACGGCTTGCGAGTCTTGGTGCCTGACAGAGCGGAATCAATCTGCTTTTTGCGCCCTACCAGCAGCTGGTGTAAGTCTGGTTCAATTTTCTGCCTTTGTGGTGAGAAGATGATCTGGGGGAAAAAAAGACGTCGAGTTCTACGGAGAGGAGGGTTCTAATGATACCGCCGCTGTCGCAATCTCTGTGACGGTTGCTGCCGGCTCTTGGGGCCTATCTGCAATGCGTGTCCATGTCACCCCCCCCGACTCAAATCTTTTCTTTACTCGGAATGGTTTGTTGAAGTGAGTGCTACGCGATATTCCGCACGTACTATGTAATGTCCTTCTACCCGTCTTTCCCTTGGCAGTTTAGCAATCCCAGCATCCAGGTCAGCTGTGCCCGATCCACAGACCTACCTGTTCCTGTCCGCCTTCAATAATTTACATTGCCCTCCTCCTATTCTCGTGTTTCAGTCCCGCACGTACTGGTTTATTGGAGCCAACAGTCGGTGATCGTTCTGACATTCGGGCCTGGCACTAGAACAGCAGCGACAAACAGAGTAGCCGCCGCTGCCGCCGCCTATTTGACGACAAAACCCCCTCCATCTTTTTCCCCCACGGTCAAAGCTCATCTACACTATCGGGCTTTGTTCCCCTGTCTATTGGCCAAATTCCCTTGACTAGAGCATCCAATTCTTCCTGTCGCCTTCCCAGACCCAAAATTAAAACCTCGCACACTGTTGACATCATTTGAGAGAGCGGCCTTCGTACATAGCGGGACAAGAGGGATCCGACCGAATCAACTTAGTAAGACTCGATCACCGCGACTGCATATCACTGCGCATACAACCCCCCTCCACACCCATTACTGTTCGCCAGCATTGCGTGATCCTGGCGGACGTCAAGCATTTGCGAATAGATCCAGACGATGAATGGTTCGACACTCAAGCAGCAAGCCGCCAATAAGGTCAAACAGGCAGCCAACGTCATGCATGACGCAGCAGCGAGCGCCAACGGCGGCAAGAAGAGGAGAAAGGGTACGGATCTCAAGCCCATCATCACAACAGAAGGCCCACATTCTGGCGACAGTTCACCACTGAGCGCGACCGCGGTCAACCCAAAGTAAGTGCTGCTTCATCCGAACCTGTGCTCTGAGACTGAGGTGAGGCTTACCACAATTCCGCAGTGCGCCGTACGCATCGTCTGGGCTCCAGAATGAGATTGGGAGTCGGAGCTCGTCGTCATCAAGCTCTGCAGAAGAGCAAGAGAACACAGCTGAAGAGGAGGATTCGGAGGATTACTGTAAGGGAGGCTACCATCCGGTGCAGGTCGGCGAAACATACAAAAACGGGCGTTATGTCGTTGTTCGCAAGCTTGGCTGGGGTCACTTCTCCACTGTCTGGCTCTCCAGGGACACAGAAAGTGGAAAACACGTCGCGCTCAAGGTCGTTCGATCTGCCGCCCATTACACGGAAACCGCCATAGATGAGATCAAACTACTCAACAAAGTGGTTGGCGCGAAGCCGGACCATCCGGGACGGCAGCATGTAGTCGCGCTATTGGACTCATTTGAACACAGAGGCCCCAATGGCGTGCATGTTTGCATGGTTTTTGAGGTTCTGGGTGAGAACCTTCTCGGACTGATCAAGAAATGGAATCACCGAGGGATACCCATGCCTTTAGTCAAGCAGATAACTAAGCAAGTTCTCCTTGGACTCGACTATCTTCACCGCGAATGCGGGATCATCCACACAGATCTCAAGCCGGAGAACGTCCTCATAGAAATTGGTGATGTCGAGCAAATCGTCAAATCCTGCGTCAAAGATGAGCCCGGGAAAGACGATAAGGGAGATAGGAAAGGCCGAAGAAGGCGACGAACACTCATCACTGGCAGCCAGCCGCTGCCCAGCCCACTCAACGCAAGTTTCGGAGATGTCTTCAGAGTACCCGGCACGCCGTATGGAGCACCGACACAAAGCTTGAATGAGCTCATGGCTCAGGGACCACGTATGTGATGGACCAGAAACGAAGCAAATTGTCCATTTGCGCTGACCTCTTCCCCTCTTCTTTTCTTTAGCATCGGCAGCACCAGGTGGCAAGTCTATGAAAGACATGCTCGGCATCAAGGATGCGGAAAGGCGTGAGTCGCCTGAAAGCTTGCCTCAGAACCAACGTGAGAAGTCGACGTAAGTGTGCAGCATGTCAGTAGCAGATACGTCGTCTTCGTAACTAATTGCGATTGACCTTCATAGGGACATCCTTAGCAACGACATCTCAGGCATCTCACTCAACAAGTCGACAACAGAAGGGCCTGTACCAAACCTGGACGCCAATGGTATTGACCTAATCTCGGTAAAGATTGCGGATCTTGGCAACGCATGTTGGGTCGGCCACCACTTCACAAACGACATTCAGACTCGGCAGTATAGGTCGCCAGAGGTCATTCTTGGCGCCAAATGGGGTGCCAGCACTGATGTTTGGAGCATGGCTTGCATGGTAAGAAGATAACTGAATGATCTCGAGCTTTTCTGTTTCATACTGATCTCATTTGATTCTTTCCCTCCCCCTTTTATTCTTGGCTTTAAGATCTGCGGTCAGGCGTTGACGTGGCTGGCAGGTTTTCGAACTCATCACGGGGGATTATCTCTTTGACCCTCAATCCGGTACTAAGTATGGAAAAGACGACGATCACATTGCTCAAATCATCGAACTGCTCGGCCATTTCCCCAAGCCTATGTGTCTGACGGGAAAGTGGTCGCAGGAGATATTCAATCGCAAAGGAGAGCTTCGCAACATTCACCGTCTCCGACATTGGGCCTTGCCGGACGTCCTTCACGAGAAATATCATTTCAGTGTTGAAGACAGCAAGAAGATAGCCGATTTCCTCCTCCCAATGCTCGAGCTGGAGCCTGCCAACCGAGCGAATGCGGGCGGCATGGCGGATCACGATTTCATGGATGCGACACCGGGCATGAACGGTGTCAGCTGTGGTATTCAACCAGGCACCAAGGGCGAAGGTATCGAGGGTTGGGCAACAGAAGTCAAGAAGAGGTAGAGACCTATGTGTGATCAGGCAACGTGGCCGGTCTCAGGTACATGCTCTGAACACGAATGGCGATAATGTGTGGGCTACGGATCACCTGCAGTTAAGTATCATTCATAGAACCTGAAATGCAAGATCCAGAAAGTAGCAATAGCGCACAGACATCACAATTGCACACGTCACGGTAAGCGTCACGATTGATACGATAGACAGAATGTTTTGGCGTGTAAGATACCAAATGCTTAAAGGGGCCAGGAACAGCGAGGGCCTGATTTTGGAGTTTTCATCGACGTATTAATGCTCGTTCTCACATTTGGTGGAACCTTAGGATACGCAGAACGACAGGAAGCCAAACCAAGACATCGACACTGTTAGCAGGCAGCATGATATATACATGTCCTATAATCCCTTATGGGTTTGAGGACCTTGGACGAAGTATTTGACGAAGAAGCGGGAGCTTATCGTATTGATTCTGACTAGTATTTTCGAGCTATGCTCCGCATCTCCGCCTTGCACAAAGTCGCGTTACACCTGCTGGAAAAGCCATCTTATGTCTCGACCCGATCTACCAGTTCAAAGAGCATCAAGATAGCGATTGGAAATGTGCAGGTCAACACCTGTGTGTGTCGTTAATTCTGAGAGCGATCAATTCAAGAAGCACATCAACTGCTACTATGGCGATACAAGACGGGCTATTTCATGTGCAAGACGATTTATCACTGCACTGGAGCTACCGCATGTCTGATCGTTCTGACGCAACACGCGGGCGCCGAGTTCACCTGAAGGGGGGAGCAGCTCGACGGGCGTCCATCCGGTCTCTCATTGTAGCGCCATCTGGTGGATACGGCGGCGTTCAATTCGGTGATACCAAGCGACCAAAACTTTGCGGGACTATGCCAACAAGTAGAGTTGTTTTTTCCCTGATCTTATATATCCCGGATTTGAGTAGCTGGGTACTCACACCGGCGGCGTGAAGGCTGTGTGAGCAATGTTTTCTCTCAAATCAAGCCATGTGAAATTGTCTCTCTTCGAGCCTATGGCAGCAATGCAGCTACTGGCGCATTGGAAAGTGGAAGTCACACACTATGTATTGACAGCACAGTTGCTGATACGGATGCTTTGGATATTTATACGTTCAGTCGTGCCTCTCCTCATTCTCTCCCGCCTTTTTTTGTTTTTTTTTTTTTTGAACCGGTCTGCCCCTTAAAAGATTCGAATTCAGTTAATTCCAAATGCGCTGCCTCATACTTTTGCTAGGAGGTCTCCTGACTGTGAGCCTTTGTCAGAACTCGGGACAGGCCGCTCTACCACCCTGCATTGTGAGTGATGCTGATCACTTTTCCTCACTGATTACGCTGCTGACAGGTTCTTCAACAGCTAAACAATTGTGAAGCGCGGGCGACCCAAGCCACGGGATGCGCTGACAGTGATGTCCATTGCCACTGCCTCAGGCAGGCTCCGATATTTGAACTGCTTGTTCCATGTATAGAGCAGTATTGCTCAGATCCTGCAACCTCTCTAAAAAGTAAGTGTCACTGTTAGCAGACAGTTCACATCGATATGAATCAGAGATCGACGCAATCTGCTGTAATGTTTTGTCAATAACCGTTGTACAGCATACAACAAACTCTTCGGGAAAGCATGCTCGCAGTATAACATCAGCGTCCCTACTCCGGGAATCAACGTGGCGACTAATGGCACAAATGTCACGACTGCACCACTCACGAACATGACAGCTGGAGGAGCAGGTGGCAGCCCTACGGCACCAATAGTTCCAGCGGTAGCCGCTAGAGGTGGAGAAATGTCAAAAATGCTTGGCATGGTATGTCTCTTGGCAGCTTTGCCCGCATTTGCCCTTCTGGCATGATCCGCGAATTACTCAGGCCTATATGGAAGACGAGGCGAACCTGGCTTTTCGGAGAGGCCCAGGGTCTGGCGTGCTCCAAGCAGCAGCTGAGGCCTTTCTCAAAAATGAGTCGAATCGATTCATCAATTCAATAAATAGATAATTTTCGTGGGGATGTTACAATTCTGAAAGCGTCCACTAGCTACCTCACAATTTGCCTAAGTAAGCTTGACGGTTGCTACACGCCTTGTCAGGGAAGGCGATACCCACCGCAGCTTTGCACTTTCCTCGGAACTGAACTTTTGACAGCAAACCCTCGAATTGAGGCTGATTAGTAGACGAGTAGATTGTCAACAGCTGTTCATCGGGTCCGGTTCTGTTCGACCCAGCTGGTGACGTTTGTACCGGCGTTGCGGCTGCCAGCAATGCCGGTATAAGTGGTATTTCTTCATCAAGAGTAGTGAGTGGGGATTCTCCAGATTTGTTGCTGCTGAAAAACACTACACCCTGGCCCACATAGCTTCCGCTAAGCGGTACTGGTTGGCCTACCAACCCAAGGGCAAGGGCAGTGAAGGCGGCGGCGGCGGCGGCGGCGGTAGTAGCAGAGGAGGCGGGCACTTGCGGTGTCCGCCCCGTAGCCCGCTCTCACTTTCTGTCCAATGCCCTGCCCGCAACTGAATATTTCTGACTTTACTCTTCTCGCAGCCGCAGCGCAGCTGCAGGGCAGCTCTACCTTTAACTTTCCTTCTTCTTTTCCAGCTCTACAGTCTTTCTATACAGACTGGTATCTTGCTACTTCTTTTTCCACTCGCCGCCATGGACATTTCTGCGCTGCGGGATCGTATCGGCGCAACCCTGCAGCCGGATGTCAACGTCCGTAGGCAGGCAGAAGTGGACTTGAGACAGGTGAGTCGCCCTTCTCGACGATTTGTCGTCTACTGTTCCACGAACCTCACTTGCTGACCAGATTGACTCCAGGCTGAAGATCAACCTGGCTTCTGTGGAGCTCTCCTTGACGTTCTGCAAGCCGATCAGGATACCGCCATACAGCTATCAGGTACATTCTGACCCGAGCCCTCCTTCGCCGCCGGCCCCCCTCTTCCTCATCCTCCTCCCCACTATGGCAATCTAGGGCTCCTCTGAGGTTCATGCCTTTGGTCATATTAAAACCTAGAAGAGTACTTGCTTTTTGCTACTGACACTCCTCATCTAAATAGCTGCCATCTACTTCAAGAACCGTGTCAGCAAAGGCTGGTCACCTGTCGAGGACAACGCGCCAAAGGCCATTCCCGAGTCAGAGAAACCCCCCCTCCGTCAGCGAATACTGCCATGCATCGCCAGCGCCGAACCAAGAATACGCGCCAACCTCATACCTGCTCTTCAAAAGATACTACAAATCGACTTTCCTCACCAATGGCCGGATCTTCTGGACATTGCCATGCAGCTATTGCGTACCCAGAATGCCAACGAAGTCTTTACCGGCCTACAGTGTATTTTGGCTATATCGAGAGCATATCGTTTCAAATCGGGGGAGACGAGGGAAGAGTTTGACAAAATTGTTCAGGTGTCATTTGATCAGATTCTGTCCATCGGGAATAGTGCTCTGGAGCAAGAGAGCCTAGAGGCTGCCGAGCTGCTGAGGCTGGTCATCAAAGCATACAAGCATGCCATCTACTTCGAGCTCCCTCCATATCTTATGACACAGCAGTCAATGGTCGGCTGGTGCACCATGTTCATACGAACAATCAATAAGCCGCCGCCTCCTTCTTCGCTGCCTGAAGATATTGCAGAGCGAGAGCTCAATCACTGGTGGAAGGCCAAGAAGTGGGCGTACGCCAATTTGAACAGACTCTTCATCCGCTATGGTAATCCCACAACCCTGACATCCAGTACACCGCAGGAGACGAAGGATTTCGCAAAGACCTTCATCGCCACATACGCCCCTGAAATACTGAAAGCCTACCTCTCCGAAATCGAGAAGTGGGTTGGGAAGACGATCTGGCTCAGCAAACCCGCACTCTCCTACACCATTCAGTTTTTGGATGAGTGCGTCAAACCCAAGCAGATGTGGACTCACTTGAAACCCAACATTAACAATCTCATCTCCCACCTCATATTCCCTGTTCTCTGCTTGTCCGATGACGATATTGAGCTATTCCAAACCGAACCCGAGGAATACGTGCACCGCAAGCTTAACTACCACGAAGAAACCTCGACGCCTGACATAACAGCTTCTATGTTCCTTGTCGCTCTGACGAAAAGCAGGAAAGCTCAAACTTTTGCGCTTCTCACCTTCATCAACGACATTGTTAACCGATACGAACAGACACCAGCTGCAGAGAAGCAACCAAGAGAGAAGGATGGTGCACTACGAATGATTGGTGTACTAGCTGAAGTGATACTAGGCAAGAACAGTCCAATCGCGTCTCAGGTTGAGATGTTCTTTGTCCGCCATGTCTTTCCGGAATTTAGATCTGAGCATGCCTTCCTGCGGGCGAGAGCATGCGATGTGTTGCAGAAATTCGAGAAGCTCAACTTCAAGACCGAGGCAAATCTCATGATGACATATCAGAATGTGCTGGAGTCTCTGACTGATGCCGAGCTGCCTGTACGAATTGAAGCAGCTCTTGCGCTTCAGAATTTGATAAGGCATGACTTGATCCATAACGAAATGCGTACCAGCATCCCGCAAATTATGCAGCAACTTCTAAAGCTCGCCAATGAGGTTGATGTCGATGCACTGGCTCAGGTGATGGAAGACTTTGTCGAAGTCTTCTCACAAGAACTCACACCTTTTGCCGTGGCACTCTGTGAGCAGTTGCGAGATACATTCATGCGGATAGTTCGCGAGCTCATCGAAAAGCAAGCTGGCAAGGATGGTGAAGAGGTGTATGGCGACTATTACGATGACAAGAGTGTCACTGCTCTCGGCGTCCTTCAGACTATCGGAACCTTGATTCTCACCTTGGAAAACTCACCAGATGTCCTACTTCACCTCGAAACAGTGGTAATGCCAGTCATGCAAGTCAGCCTCGAACATAAACTTTTCGATCTCTACAACGAGGTATTTGAGATAATTGACAGCTGCACTTTCTCCGCCAAGTCCATCTCTCCAACCATGTGGCAGGCATTTCAACTTTTACACCAAGGATTCCGGAACGGTGCTGAGCTCTACCTAGAAGACATGCTCCCCGCGCTGGAGAACTTTGTCACGTTTGGCGGGCCTACCATTGTCGCCAATCAGGGTTACATGGACGCGTTGATTGGTATGATACACCATATGTTCACAGATGCTAGAGTTGGTAACATCGATCGAATCTGCGCCTGCAGGCTTGCAGAGGCCATGATGTTGAACTTGCGAGGGAGCCTCGATCAGCACATACCTCTTTTCATTGAGCTTGGCATGAGGACGTTGACCAATCAGGAGAACAAGGTCAAATCGTATAGAACACATCTTTTGGAGCTTGTCATCAACTGCATATATTACAATCCCTATCTCTCGCTCCAGGTCCTGGAGACTAACCAGTGGACCAACAAATTTTTCAGCCTTTGGTTTAGCAATATCGACGCGCTGTCACGAGTTCACGATAAGAAGCTGTCAATACTTGCTATTAGCGCTCTTCTGCAGTTGGGCAGCGATCAAATACCCAATAGCGTGCAGCAGGGCTGGCCCAGGCTGATGCAGGGCGTTGTCAAGCTGTTCTCCACCTTGCCCGCCGCCATCAAGAATCGCGAAGAGACTGAACGAGAGAGCAGCAATTATACGTATGCCGACGATGACGATGACGATGATGAGGATCAATGGGAGGGTGGTACAACAGAATGGCAGGATGGTGATGACAATGAAGAGCAGGAAGGAGACATCAAGGACGAGAGCGCCAAGTACCTTGAATTTCTTGACCAAGAGGTAAGTGCCATGTGCACTAACAGCTGACGTGAGAGCTGCCCGCTAAAATATGCTTCCAGGCAAAGAAGTTTGGCGCCGCAGAGGAAGAAGAAGACGAGGATATACTGGATGAAGAAAGCATACTGGAAAGCCCACTTGACAAGATTGACCCATACCAGGTCTTCACTGATGTGTTAATGAGTAAGTAAAGGCGCTCGCTGCTCTGAGACTGAGAAAGTCGGCTGACCTTGTCAAAGAGCTACAAGGTGGTCAGCCGCCGTTGTATGAGAATCTCACTAAGATTTTAAACCCTGAAGAGCGTCAGGTCGTACAACAGACTATCGATCAAGCCCGAGCAAATGCTGCAGCCGCGCAAGCTGCGTCGCTCGTCGAACAAGGCATGAATGGTAACAGCATCACGCCAACACAATAGAACTGCAGGACCTGAGGTAACGGTTAGAAAGTAGTGTTTCGAGGTACTGCTCATGCAGGAAACCGAATCGCTCTCTGTATGACAGTCTTCACGCAAGGAGGCAAACTTACTTGCAAAGCATCAACAGATCCTGTTGGTTAATCGAAACATTCAAGATCAGACATCAGCAAGGCACCACTACAATGATAGAGCCGGTTGTGGCGTAGTGAAATTCACCTACGTGCAAATTTGTTCTTGTGGACCGTTGCCGGCAGCAGAGCTTTGAAACAGGATCTTACCATGATTCAAGTGGGCATGGCGTTCGTCCTTTCCCCAATTGAATCTTCTTGAGCTGAAACAGGACTCTGAAGCTGTATATGAGCATGATTATATGATTACGTTATTTCCAACACTCCTATCGTCCCAGTTCCGCTCACATCGTCGCGGCGTCTTAGAAGTATAACCGCGAACAAAACGCAGGTCACGTGCACTGTCCAAATTTGGTATCCCGACGTGGTCTACACCCGATCTCTTACAAATCCATCGCTCCCATCTTCAGAAATTCGGCACCATATCCCGCGCTGTCTCTTTGAACGGTGGATATCACCACATTGTGGGTTTAATCCACTTGCAAGAGCGTGACCAAAGTACGAAAAGGTTTGCGTTAAGACGTCCGTCTTCATCCTGATACAAAATCGGAGCAAGTGAAAGTGGACGGCTTCCATCAAGGTTCAAGATGGCCGTTTTTTCCTCTCGCAAATTTCGACCGAGCTCGTATCAATCCACCTTTGCAGCTCGCTACCGTTCGGCGCTTGCCCGTCAGCCTTTTCTTCTTTTCGGTCTGCCTTTTATAACGACAATTGTGGCTGGCAGTTTCTTCCTGACGCCCGCGACAGCAATTCGCTACGAGCGACACGACAGGAAAGTACGAAACGTGAGCGAGGAAGAACGTATCGGGTTGGGCGCAAACGGTCGAAAGGTGGACAAAACCACCATGGCAGAAGAGTACGCTAAGCTGGCTGGCAGAGACTTGGATCAGTGGGAGAACAAAAGGGTTGAGAGATTCAAGGGCGAGCCGGATGGTGTCCTGTGAACGGCTTTCTGATGTGGGCTGAAAATCGCATTTGCCAAAGCTGGCAAGTTTGTAGGTCTCAGATAGCGAGGCGCCTGGACTGGCACTGCATGATGCTGTTTGAATGGCAACCTGAAAGATTGCTGTGGAGCTTACCCAGTCTTTCAAGGCTCCATATTGCTGAAAGAAGCTGGGCTTCAGACACTCTGATGCTGTCGACATAGCGCATACGCAGTGGGTTGGTCCAGTGACAGATAAAACCGACTGCAGCAACGACAAAAATCACCGAGTTAGCGAAAACCTATGTTTGCTACAGCTTCGGAGTCAATTTGAAGGTTGTTATAGCCAAGACTTGTCTACAAGACCTGTCTTGGTGTTCCTGGGCCAAAACCACCGTCCTGAATCAACTTCCTGGGGTAAAGCAAGGGATGCGAGACATATAGTCTCGATACACGAAGCTGATAAGCTATCTCACTAAATATTCAACACCAGAGCCCTTCTGAGCTCTGGTAGAAGACACATCACCCTCAGCACGGAACCGATTCCAAGGATCGTCTTGATAGCTGCGATTCTTTACATAAATTTGCACTGTGAATGGCAGCGGGTTAACGATCTTCCTCATATCGACGGGCTCACTCTCTCACACACGATCTGAATCCTCTGGCCGTTGTATGCATGTGGATGAGCTTCACCGTCGATGGCAAATTCGGGGGTGGGTATTAGCAAGTCGGCATCCAGCGACGATCTATTGGTATAAGAAATGACAACCGACCTTCGATCACACTCGTATCGCTTGCGAACCGTAGGAAATTGAGGAATAAAGGGTCATCCTAACGGATCACACACGCAAGACAAGTCACAACAGGTGGCGTAAACAAAGAACCATTTTGGACCTCTTCGTCTTTCGCAACGCGCACGCCCCGTATTACTGGCTGGTATTGAAACCTCATATTCTTCTGTAGCAGATACGACTGTGACATTTAGAGTAAGATTGACTATATTGCTTCACTACTTGAAATGCTCTATTCGTGATGCGCTCAGGCCGTGAGTTTGCAGCAACTCTTAAATGCCAGCCCACACTGATCCATCTCAAAGAAAGGCGCACCATCCTATGTACATGCTAGCCAACCTGAAAGGGTCACGCGCTTGCTGTATCAGGAATTCGACATATCCTTCTATCGATAGAGGTACAGCCTCCTTGGGCAAGAAGCCTCTGACTTTGTTCTTGACAGATTCAAGGACGCCCTCAGGAGTGTTAGGGACTTCGGCGGCAATGGCACGCTTTTTGCGCACCCCCATCAGCTCAATTGTTGGATCGTAGAGAAATTGCTCCAGCACGGTCATGAGGGTGTCTTCATGCTGGCGCAGGATTGCCATGACCAATTCGCCGGCCCGCCGGAACGGGCCTTCACAGCCGTACGCACCAAAGGCATCAACCATGTTATGAGTTAATCGAAAAGGCACCTTTTCTGGCTTCTCGAACGTCAACCCCTTATCAAAGAGACAATTGAAGTCGACGTGCATTATGCCGCCACTCCCTTCCTCAACCAAGACGTTTTCGCTATGTCTGTCTCCTAGGCCAAGTACATGCCCCACCATGGACATTACAGCGCAGGATCGTGTATATCTCAGACGAGCAATGAACCACGCATCTGGATCTGGGAACGATTCGACAAACCATTCATGCAGTGTCGGAGGAAACATACCAATAACAATATCGGTGAACTTCTCGAGCTCACCATGAATAGCTTCCTCCAGCATTGTTCCGATGACGCGATAGTCTGGTGACCTGCCCTTGGCTTGATATAATTTAAGCAGTATATCTCGGTGTGTCTTCAATCCTTCTACCCATTCAATAAGACCACATTCTTCATTGAGAGGCGTGACAGCATACGTTTTGACGTATAAACTTCGCTTGACGCTCTCAGCATCCTTTTTTAGCAGTCTCTTGATTGTCGCATTAAACTCAAGCAGCCGCTGGTCAAGGCGCAGATCGTCCTTAGGTTTGCAAAGAACACCATAAACACGACCGTCTGAGCCTCGGATATCAACCTTCCGAGGTCGGACGAGGGAACTCAAGAGCAAAACTTCGTCGAGGAATGACTGGATTGTGATAGTATCTCTGCTAAAGGCCTTGTGCTGCCGCATATTGACAGTATCAGTAGAGGTTGGCAAGCTCGCAGTTAGCGTTGCTTCAACAGGGATGACTAGCTTCGATGCTGAAGCTTCCTTGTGTTTAAAGCCCAAATCCTTGATGTTAACCTTTGACTGACGTTTATTGAACTTTCTCAGATCGGCGTCGCAGACTTCAAGCAATTGATCCGTAATCTTGGTCCCTTGCGCTATCAACAACCTCACTTCTGAAACGCTAGCTTCAGTCTTCAGTCTCTTAGCCTGCTCTTGTAATTTTGCAATGCAAGCCTGGCCCCTCTCGGTTCGTTCCTGCGTTTTGGATCTGAGCATGGCAAACAAGGTCCACAGAGCCTGCTGCGGGTGTGCAACGCATACCTTGACAACAATTTCTGCCAGCCCTCCGTAGACTTTTACGTTGGCATGACAGATCCTTGCACAGATTTGATTGAGTGCCGTGTAGAAGACAAACGCAGGCAGTCTATCGATATACTTCTTCAACTGTGACATAGTAGCATCAAAGAACTGCTTGCGGCGCTTCGTGATATGTTTGATGAAGTGATCGTTCGTTCCGTATCTCGAATCCAGACTTTGATCGACAATTTCTCCCAGCTCACACCAAAGGGTTAATATTCTTGGCAAGGTCTGATGAATGTACTTGGCGCCGTAAGCCATGGATCTCAGATAATTCTCAATGACATGCTTGGCAAGTTCTCCTGTAATACACGACTCAGATTGTTTACTAGGTGGCTTTAGCTTCTCGGACTCGAGGAGCTTATTGTAATGTCTACCAAGGCTATATTGCCCCTTTTCCCAGCGAGTATACAGTGAGCACGCTTCTTGATACTGCTTGATGATTGATTCGGACTGCGTCTGGCCGGCACGATCCAGCCATTTAGCCAGTAAAAGCTGTGCTTTTGCCGCCATAACATTCTGTTGCTTGCTATTCTCAGAGACTTTGGACATGTTGCTCTCACCGTCGAAGCTGACAGCAATGGAATGCTTCTCAAAGGTATGTGCAGCAATTGCACCTTCGAGGCTTCGAATCGCTTTTCTATGATGGCCTTCCTTCCACAAGAATCGAGCATGCTCCACTGCTGCAGTTCGATCGCCAAGTTGAAGGGCATGGAGTATAGCCTTGAAGCCTTGAGACATTGAATCTTGTTTGCGATGTAAACGCGCCGATGTTAGCCATATCGAAGCCATATCGGCCTTGGAATATCGACCTTTTGATAGCTCCATTGCAGCATGTCTCAACCTTAGTACATATTGCTTGTCAGATGGAAATGTCCCAATAACATTGAGTCGGCGCTCTAGATCGCTGTTGAGTCTTTGTGATGCCTCATCAGCCGAGTCACGAGCTTTATAGATTGTTTCGATATCCGTCAATGAGTGAAGTTGCAGAAGCATCTCACGGCATGACTGTAGTGTCATAGCAGAAGTCTTAGTTAGCCCTCGAGCAATCTCCGCACGTAAATCCTCGAGACAGCGCTCAAAGTCATTGTGTCGTGTTTGAAAAAGAGCTGTGAAGGCTGCACCAACACCCAAGCTAAACCCACTGTTCTTGTCCCTCTGGTCATGGGCGATGTGAGCAGACAGATCTTGCCACCTTGACAAAGACCAGCATGCTTCGATGAAGAATGATTTTTCAAAGTTAGTTAACTTCTTGCCTCCTTCCCTCATGGACATTCGGTTGAGCAAAGACTCATATTGACCAGATTCGCGCAGACTTGTGAGTAGCTCTCGTTGGTGATCGGCATTGCTCGGATCATCAGCCAGAAGGATCTCGTTCCAGTTCTGAACGGCTGTCCATCTCCCGGCTTTGCGATGTTCTAGAACTTGCTGTTCTGCATCTAATATTTGGAGATGTGATGCAACTCCCTCGATACCATCTGGTTCCTCAATTTGGACGTAAATCTCCTGCAGTTTCTGATACAAAAAGTCTCCACTTTGAGGCTCTGCTCGCAGTGATTCCGCGTTCGTGATTTTCCACTGACGGATGTATTGCTCCCAGTAGAAAAGTCCTCTTGAGAAATTTTTGCACTGAACAGCACGGCTTGACATGGTTTCAGCGGGTATGGAATCGATGAGACTTTCGATTGTCTGTATCGCTACTTTACCCTGTTCGGCATCCGTCGGCGGCAATCGCTGTCGAGACATTATTGCTCTCTTTTGATGCACCCATCGAGAGAAGTAATCCAATGTATGAAAGATTTCCTGGCTACATAGGATCAACTCATCTCTGGATGCTTGAATCGAATCTTCCAAAGGATGGATGAGAACTGCCAAAAACTCCTGTGCGAGATGCTGCTTGCTCTCCATGTTTTCTCCAATGAGGACATTTAGTGCGACGTAAGGCAATAGGAAACTCGCGATTGACAAATCTTGGCCTCTAACTATTCTTTTACAGATGCCAAATACAAGATTTGCATTCTCACCCTCAGTCTTCTGCAATAAGTCGTATACTAGCTCACGAAGCCATTCAGCATGCCGCTTGCCGGATCCAAAGATGGGATACACTGATGAGGTAGGAGGATTGCCCTCCAAGAGTGTGTATCTTGAGTTGAGGAAAGGTGTCAGAACAGCACGGGCATCTTCAGAAATGGTCATCCAACGGTCAGAACTATCGCTCTCATCAAGACCTTTAGGTGCTATCCCACTCTTAAAATTGCATATTTCAAGGAGGTTCTGCATGGCAAATCCTAGAAAGTTCTGCGATCGTGGGTTCATTGTGGCACTAAAAGCCTTGACGAGAACCTCTTCAAGAAAAAAGACAACAAAATTCACCGTTTCTTCACGATTCGTAAAGTTGGAAGAGACTACAATTACTCTCTGATCTCTCAATAACTCGATCTTGGCAGGATCAAGGCACCCTAAGAGGCCGAGGCATTTGCCGCATAACGAAGCGACCCCTGTACTCAAAGGACTAAAACGGACTGTGGCATCAAGCAAAGCCTGTAGAATCTTTGCAACAACTGGATCAGGCCGCTCATCGAGAGAGAAATCCTGCAGGGTCCCCTGATGTATGTAGAGTTGGTCTCGAAGTTCTTCAAGAGCTCTTGTGATAACTAGTAGATCTCCGCTGGCGAGTCTCTCTGCAAACAGGCCAAAGGTAACACGAGGGTCGCTGTGACTCTTGATGTTTGCAATGTCAGCCTCATACTTGGAAAGGAGGGGTATCTGACCGATGGACGGAAGAAACTTTGCATTGTCCAACATTATGTCTTGCCGCTGCTTGAAAAGCCAATCAATTAGATCATGCGCCTTGCGCTGGCTGGAGAAGCTGAAGCGCTGCCAATGCCTCTGGATCAAAGCGAAGGTGGGGTTCACTAAGGTGGATATGTCTGTCAAAGTCTTCATTAAGACAACCCAGGCGGTAAAACCTTCGTCTCGAAAATCATCGCCTGCGATTGCTGATCTCAAACACGCTGACATTTGGGGAACAGCGCCAGCAGCATAGTCACCGCCGATGGTGATCATCTGTTTGATGCCAGCAAGGCACCTTCGCCGTTCTGGTAGCACTTGTGGGCAATGTACTTCTGTCACAACATCTGAGAGCAGTTTCAGAATAGGGAGGCTATGAATCTCGAAGAATTGCCCAACACTATCCACCCTGCGAGATGAGCGACGTCCAGAGCTGATCTGGCGAGACAAGCTCTGCTCCGCAACGAAGGTGATAGCAGCCTGCGCCTGTGCGATCTGCTTCTCGTCACCATCTCCAGCGTAACGAAAAATTTCGAAAGCGATCCTTACAGGGTCGGCTTTCATGAGATCTGAGATATTTGTTCTCGAGAAACCGTCCGAAATAGCTAGGAGCTTTGATGCAATGAAGTCACCCGGATCCACGTTCGTATGCATAAGTAACGTCGCTAGAAGCGACGGCAATTGTTCTGAATTCATGCAAACCTCTATGAGAGGTGAACTGGTTTCAAACCGGGTACCGGAGAAAGTAGCAGTTGCAATACGTTCAAGTATATCCGACCTCTTTGTCAAAACAAGGGATGGCACAGTGAATGTGCGAGTCATGGAGAGCAACTGGTCGACAGATAATTCCGTTAAATCAGACACTCTTTGAATGGCTGATGGTCGCTTGATAAGATCTTTGACAAGGTTTGTGGCAATGGATCGCCAATACGGCTCAAGGATCTTTTGCGCTCGATACGATGAACTGTTCGAAAGCCTCAACAGCTCTTCATAGGCAAGTGAATTTATCAGCGGCTGACGATGTCCAAGATATTCAATGAAGCGGAAGAGAATGAGAAGCACCTCGTCCTGACCCGGGCAGCTATCGAAAACATTCTTCAGTACCCAAATCGACGCCTCGTCCTTAGAGACAGAACGTTCATCGATTAACTGCCTCAACAGGTCAAATGCAACATGCCTGTTGCGGCGGCATTGTTCATAGTCCTGTAAAGGCCTTGCGTATTGTTTAAGTGCCTTGCCGGCAGCCATTCTGATTCCCTTGTTTTTGCTTCCCAAGGAATGCATGCACCACTTACCCAGCGCAGAGGATAATAGATCCAAATGCGAGAGGTTGGTGGAATGGGCAAGAAGCTTATCAAGGCAATGTAATGCGTGCATGCGCGTCGACTGGGCTGTAGCAAGAGCAGCCATTTGATCGGGCGATGTGGTCGCCAGTTGCGTAAGTATAAGGAACAGATCGTCGAGCAAAAGCTGATGCTTCGTATCTTTTAGCTCGCTTCGTAGCGTCCGATTCATGCAAGTTGGGCAAGGGTGTCTCCCATTATCTTGGCTGACACAGATGGACTGGTCTACGAGGTCCAAGATTCTGATATGAAGCTTGGGGTCGTCTTGCGGAAGAATACGCCAGAGATCTTGGGGTAGACAACCACCTGTGCCATTCCAATTGCGAACTCCAATATCAGACAAGAGCTGCTCAAGCGTCTCTTGAGGTTTCTGGACGTTCAAACCGCCGCTTTCGCTGCGATCAAGACGTTGTCTCTTCGAAGCGTGTTGTTGCGCGGCTTCGACCGTAAATGGAGCCCATTGTTGTTGTTGTTGTTGTTGTTGTTGTTGTTGTTGTTGTTGTTGTTGTTGTTGTTGTTGTTGTTGTTGTTGTTGTTGCTGTTGTTGCTGTTGTTGTTGTTGCGAGAGCTCTTTAACCAGAGCTGCTCTGAGATCCAGATCCTGTACTTGGTTCAATGTATGCTGGTCTATAACCCTTCCACTACCCCCGATAGTAGTACAACAAGTCACCAAAAGAATCTGTAAATCCGCGCCCAGTGAAGCCCAGGACTGAGGCTTTTCAAGTATTTTGCGAAGATGCCAGTCAATATTCGAGCTCATTATCCGTCGTTTGACATCTGACTGACGAGAGAAGGTGAGACAAAGACACAAGGTCCAACAAAGTTTCGATTCTAGCTTAGGTAGCAGTAGGAAGAGGCTCTGCGTCAATAAATCATTGACAGCTCTACATAGAATAGAACAAATCTGATCAAGATGCCGGGCATGCCTGAAATGAGCCGACGAATAGTTCATGAGTCTTGAGAGGACACCCAAGACTCTTCGGTTTAGTAGAGAGTATCGAGCTGCATTCGTATTCTTTGATTGCGTAGATTCGCACGCCAAGTCTTTTGCCACCACTGCCATGCCTGCATGAGCGGCCGCACTGGTGTGCAGAGGCCGTGAGTCTGGTGTGACAATGTCAAGCAAAGTCGCAGTTACGATCAGGGCATCGGCCCAAGTAAAGTCAACAGTACTAAAGCCCGGCCTCCTAGCTGCAAATGCTGGCAGGGCTGCTGAAACCGTTTGAACACTTGGTATGCTGGCGAGCTTTGAGCCTGAGTTTTGAGCTTGACTTCGGTAGCGACGTATGAAGGTGTGAAGGTCGCGCAAACATCCTCTCAAATACATTTCGACCGGCTTGAACGCAACCCTGAGAGTGACTGATCGAAGCTCCGTCTTCTTGCACGCTTGCAATATGTCACTGGTCGCCTCTGAGACAGCATCGTTGGGGCTTGCTCCCAAGAAACCAAGGAGCTGGGGAAAGAAACGTATAAAAAGCGGCTCTGTTGGCGCCAGCTGCACTCTTGTCTCTGAAGGGTCATACTGGAAGAGAAGGAGTTCCGGGGAGTTACGTATGGCCAGTTGTATCACCTTAAGAGATTGCACAAGGCGTTCTGTCGCTGAGTCACTCTCGTCGAGCAGGCTCCCATGGCGGAGGGCTTGCCGGCAGGCCTTGAAGAGTAACTCGATTAGCTGACATTTAGTGTGAGTTGTAGTATCTGCGAATGCGGCAGGTCCGGCTGCTAAGAAATCCGACAACAGATCTTGCAAAGTGGATCCGCCTTCACGAGAAGGTCGTTGGCGAGAAAGATTGTCAACAATCTGGGCGGCAAGTGTTGAGGGCGGAGGTTGATTGTTACCGTTAGCCAGACCATCCATGCCGTTCATCTCACCATCCGAAGTTCTGCACTTTTATTAACTTCACTCAACGAACAAGTACTGCAACCATGCGACAGGCATTGCACAAGCTATGCAAGGTTTCTTGCTTAGCGAATGTGTTCAGGAAAGAATGGGGCCTGTTTTCGGGCAGGAAGAACAGACGCGACGTGCCGGAGGGAGGAACAACGGCAGCAGCAGCAGCAGCAAAGCCTGAAAAAGTGACACCACGGATATCGCTACTCAGTGAATCGCTCCTTCCTCGCAGGGATAAACAGTCACTTGTGGATGAATATGAGCTTTCCTCACGCGTCAAGCCTGACGAAGATGGCTTCTATCCTGAAATTCCGTCAACGGCAGACGAAGAGGTCAAAATGGATACAAACGAGCGTAAAACGCACGAAGGCTTCATGAAGGAGGCTTTAGCTCAGGTGAGCATCATCACTGTCGGCGGCTGTGCTTAGCAAGGCCAGAGTCTTCACCCAAATAATTCAAACAGCAGCACCAACAAAAAAAAAAAAAAAAAAAAAGAGAAACCCCCCTCCCAAAAAAAGGTAGAAAAAATAAGAGGGAGGGAGGGAAGGAGAAAGATTTTGATGCTGGATTTGAACGCAGTGCCAGATAGAGAGATACAGGGCAGGCTGAACAGGCATGCAAAATCCTTTCTAACGACATCTAGGCCGAGTATGCGCTCAACCACGACGAGACCCCGGTTGGCTGTGTCTTCGTTCATAAAGGCAAAATCATTGGTCGCGGCATGAACGACACCAACCGCTCTCTAAATGTTCGTGCTCTGTTCGCGCTCCCCGCAACTACGATATCAGCTGACCAGTCCACTGAAGGGTACACGCCACGCAGAATTTGTGGCCATCGCTACGATAATCGAAGAGTATGGCATCGATGTGCTCAGACAAACGGATCTCTACGTCACGGTGGAGCCATGCATTATGTGCGCATCAGCGCTCAGGCAATACGGGATCAGGCGAGTGTACGCTTTGGGCCCTTCCCCAATTCATGGCTTGACGCTTCACGCGCAAGATCGAAGCTGATGCCAGATGCAGTTTCTTCGGTTGCGCCAACGATCGATTCGGAGGCACAGGCGGTGTGTTGTCCATTCATCGTGACCGCAGTATCGACCCTCCCTACCCAGCCATTGGAGGCATATTTCGTGAGGATGCGATCATGCTCCTGCGGCGCTTCTATATCCAGGAGAATGCGAAAGGTAAGTGCATTTACGATTAGAGGCCGCCGAGAGTGTTTGACACATGTCTTTGCAGCGCCAATTCCACACAAGAAGAATCGCGTTCTGAAAGAGGACATTCCGCCTATGCAAACGCCGAAGACCTCCTTCGCCGACACACCTTCACTTAAAGAGATCGACTTCAGCGTGAAGGATGAAAATGTACCGCCTCAGTTACCGTCAAGCCTGTCAGTTGCTCCACCGGTGAACTCTTCAGTCAAGCCGACTAGCAAACGAGCGACCCTTCCTCGCAAGATTGTTCCTGCTGTACCCATTCTGCGCCCGAGGCCCAAAGTTGGTGCATCCCTTAGGGCTGGCTGAGAATATTAGAACGTCTCGGCTGGAATCATGACAGAAACAACAAAGCTGGCGTCATGTGTTTCGTTTTGGAGGGGGCGGATTCGGAAGCAGATTTTCGTGCAGATGATACCCAGGAGTGCAAGTTTGGGAGGAAGTGTTCAAACGCTTGTGGCTTGGTACTTAAGAAAACTGTCGAATTTTAGGTCCGCATGACAGAATGGCGGAATAGGATGTGGCAAGCTGCCCACAAACATAACAGACAGTATGCAAATAAAGATACCAGTATCTTCCCACGCCGATGGACTAAAATGATGTAGAAACGCTGTCACTATGATTGCTTCTCGGCCTCCAATTCTCGCTCTGCTTGTTGGTAATACTTCGCCGTATCGACGCCATGCTGCACACGCTCAGTACCTGTGTGACCAGCCGAATGGCTCAATCGTTGTCGCAACATACCTGATTATGGTTTACGAAGTTGAACCAGGGGATGACATGCAGAAGAACACCAGAGTATCGAGAGTTCCTGCTTGCCACGCCTTGCATGTAAGGTGACAACCTGCTCGTACCGTAAAGCGGTTCGCCTCGCTTGACCTTATCGACCATCTCCCTCATGTCCATCTCTTGCTCCCTCTTATTTTCCTTTACGCCATAAAATCTCACTGGAGAATTGGGCTGGTCAGTTACTGTTGCTAGCAACGCCAACGCCTCTCATTGCCTCGGAGCAAACATGATGAGGTCAACCTACAGCTTGAAGTCTGCGTGACGAAGAAGAAGCCCCCGGTCAGACCGACAGCCAGACTCAATCGGAACATTGGAGGCATTGCTCCTCGTCCTACGTAAGATGGCTGCCAGCGTTCCCAGAGCTCCATCATTACCGGCGGAAAGGCCGTGATACCGGCGAAGATGGCCCAGTCGCTTGGTCGTGAGTATCCGAGAACTCTTTTGATGTGTCTATATCGCAGAGTGTCAGCCGGCGATGGAGAGCGCGCGTGAAGATGAGGTCAATAGCATACGGGTCGCTGTCGATCAGCTAGTCGCTCGTTAGCATAGGTCAAACCAGACGGAAGCGGCCGACATATTACTTACCGGATAAGGAGTGTCCAATACGTTTGGAGGCACAATGGCCCTCTGATGTGTCTCGTTGGCGGTAGACATGATGGCAATTGCTGCTTGACAGGTGAGCTAGCAGAGCACATCAAGCGTTATCGTGAGAAGCTTGAGGTGGAAGCCGCCAAGACTTACTGCGACGTGCGCATAATCACGTGATTGGAACAAGCTCTACGCCGCTCATAACGATTTCGCAGACTGAAGCAGTCCTCCATTGACGCATTCCTTGCCCCAATAAAAACTACGCATGGCGATACATCATGTTGAGAATAACAGTCGGCATACATGGGCTATGAGCTGCTTTATGGGCATACTGATTCGTGCTTAAGAATTCTGAGAGTACTTCGTCTTTGGTATCTGTCACATGCGGATGCAAAGAACAAGCCACCGCAGTTATGGCATTGTTGAAAGACTCAAGAATTTTGTGGCATACAAAACGTACAGCGCTGAGAACCTGTTGAAGCTTTACACGCATACTCCTGTGGCAGGTTGCATCTGCATTGCAGATGTCTCGGGTCTTTTTTTTCGGTCCATGAATGGGAGAGGGTCTGAAAATCTGTCAGCGTAGACATCAGTAAAAATTTATTGATCTGTGACCATGTTGCGAGTCAGCATTGTCATATTGAGGAAAAATGCGGCAAACCAAATGGTCTTATCCGTTTAACCTGCAGCGGTGGTTTTTATGGCACGTCCAACGGTAACATACAATCAGCCAATGTGACACATCCACAGACGAACAAATGATCATTAAGTCAGTTGATTGAATATGCTACCACATTGTATCTGATCTAATAGCACAGCCTCCACCGCATTGAACAAATACTTTGAGGGGGGATTTTTCCATTCGACATGTGAAGGTATTTGGATACCATTGTTGGAAAGCAGGGGACTGCTTCTGCGAATGATGATTGGTGGTAATTCTTTAGGCGGCTGAAATCACGCCGCACTGTATGTCTATCCAGGTAGTCTAAATCTGAAACGTTCCCAGCGAAGGGCATCTGGGCAGGTATCTGCCAAGGTAGTAGATACTCTCAGCGAGTTGAAACATCAGCGAGCCGAAACACGGCGACGGAGAGACGCCCCGAGAAGCAAGTTTTCCCTGCTATTCGAAAAGGCACCTACTGATTGGTCCAGTAGCACTACTTGGAGTTTGACTCCGGTACTCGTGTTTCCGCTCGCTGATGTTTCAACTCGCTGATAGTATCTTCTAATGATCTTGCACGAGCGGTCTTGAGAACGATGACATCGAGAATTGTGAAGGTGTGGGTCATTTGGGCAAAAAATTGTCAGCTCAAATTACGTTGCTGCGCGGGAAGGGTAGGCGAATATGCGGACGTAATTTGGTGGGCAACGGGCATTTAGGGGGAGAAGATCTCATCTCAGAGGCTCCGAGTGGTGTTTTGCTAATTCCCGTGGGATTTAGATTGACACCAACAAGACAGCCAGAAATACCGGCAGCTTACACCGCACACCTCCTTGCAGGGCCCCTACTCCTATCAGTGTCGTGCTTCCTCTCCAACCCCTGACAGTCATGCTAAGAACTCTACCCACCACTACAGCCTATTCCAACAAGGTGCAGACGCTATCATGTAGATTCTCATTTCACCTCTGGACCTTTCCATTTGAGGATGTAAACCATTATGATGTAGGCGATGGCGATGGCAGGAAGCAATCTGCTACCGCAGTGGCCTTCAGGTTGTTGCCGTGATATGATACCAGAGGTAGACCAATGATGTGTGCTATTCAGTAGCGTATCCAGCCTGTCAAAAACGGGAAATGTGAATGTTTCGTTACCGCTTTGCTTCCTTGCCTGCAAACACATTCATCAGCTGAATATGGTGACAACAACTGGTGACATAGCTAACAGATATCACCTTGTATCCTAGTTTTTCTTGTTCGCCACATTGTACAATGGATGATGTGGTGCGCTGAAGACAGCGCAGACAGGTGCTGTCGCTCACCATGCAGGCGGGCGGGCGCATTGTTGATCTGATCTCATGTACTAGCTGCGGTGGATTGTACTGTGGCCAGCCAGCCAATCAGCCAATCGGCCGATCAGCTAGTGAATCAGAGAGTCAGTCCGTTCGCTGCATCTCATAGAATCATGATAACAAGAGGAAGAAAGTTTTGAGTCAGAAAGGGAGACATGCAGAGGGGATGGGGATAAGCAGCAAAATCCAGGAGGTCTCCCTTTAGCAGCAGAAGAAGCAGCAGTAGTTCTAGCAGCTGGCGCAGTGCCAAGAAATTTCTACATCCACGGGCTGGCAGATGCGAGAGAGCCACAGACCCCCCAAAGTTATCGTCCCTTTTACTTTATTGAGTGCTGTCCTTCTGGATCCTCTCGTATCTCTTAGCCAGCACTGACGCCGGAACCCCCGTCTTTCCTCCTTCAGGTCTACACTCATTAGTTTTTTCATCTGAACTTGTCTTATAATTTTGTAATTGCTGGATTTTTTCTCTCTCTTGAAGCCTCACTGGCTGGCAGAAGCCTCGGAGAAAACTTGTTTTTCCCTCTGCCATTGCCTTTTCTTCGAAAGGCCCACCACAGCCAAGCTGGCTTCACGCAGCCCCCTTCATCGGCCGTCCGCTTCGACAACCACTGCAGAGTACGATTCGCCCAGCCCTTCACATCGGCGACGTCCCTCTCGCGGTCCATCTGCAACACGTCAGGCCATCCAGCGTTCGCCTGAATCGTCTTCAGAGGCGAATGACACTCGAGCAAACGGCTACGCGTACAATTCTGGCCGCCCTGCCGCTTCCTCCTCCCATTTGCCCCTTCCAAGCGTCCACGACCAGTCTCCCGAGCGTAGGTCCGGCCGCACTGCTTCCAGTACGCCCATGTCCCTTTCGCGCTCACCCTCGCCGCTGCGCGGCGGCGGGTGGTCGAGCCCCGGACTATCTTCTCCCTCATACGATGGCCACCCCCTGCCGCGCAATGGCGGTCCAACCTGGGCCACAGCCAAAGCCAAAAGCGATGCCGTCAACAGCGGTAATCCGTCCTTCTCTACGCGCGGCCAGAATTTCTTCAGCAGGCACGTCAGGAAAATAAGTGAGAGCTTGCCTAGCATGTTGGGAGGCTCCCCGAGCTCCCACCGAGGAAGGGGTCGCTCCTATTCGAACAAAGAGAAGCCTGGACGCGGCAGGTGGAAGACCACGCCCGGCCAGGGTGGATATCTCGGACAGTTGAGGACATACTTTGGTAGTATCGGGCGAAGGATGCGCATGAGGATCACGATCGTGATCTTGTTGGTGCTCAGCTTTGTCCTCTTCTGGTCAACACGTAAGTTCGACCGCACTTGCTACGTCCTCTTTTTCTTCCAGCAGTCTGGGCATGTATCTCTGTCCCATACTCTCCGTCTTCGACTCCATCACTGACTTCAAGCAGCAATACATCGCCTTTGGCGGCGTGCTTCTTTCCTTGGAGGAGGCAGCAAATTCGTCATTGTACTCGGCGCCAACTACGGTGGCGGAGTCATGGACTGGAAAGGCCCTAGAGAATGGGCTATCGAAAGGGACAGTGTAAGGAACAAGAAGAGATACGCGCAGAGATGGGGTTACGATCTGGAGATTGTGGACATGAGCACCAAAAAACGCTATGCCCATGAGTGGCGCGAGAGTTGGGAAAAGGTTGACACCATGCGCAACTGCATGCGGAAATACCCAAAGGCTGAATGGTATGGCCTCGTCCATCTATCGAGTCAGTGGAAGCTAACCTGATCGTAGGTTTTGGTGGCTCGATCTCAACACCTTCATCATGGAGCCCAGTCTATCCCTGCAATCGCACATCTTCAACAACCTCAATGCACACACCTATCGCGACATCCGCGAGTGGAACCCACTGAACATCTCGCACCCATTCACTGATCCGCACTTGGACTCCGTTTCGCTGTCGCCCAGCGGCGACAACAAGACAACTTCCATCGACTTGTTGATTCCGCAGGATTGTTCAGGCTTCAATCTCGGGTCCTTCTTCCTGCGACGTTCTGCCTGGACGGACCGCCTGTTGGATGTCTGGTGGGACCCTGTACACTACGAACAGAAGCATATGGAATGGGAGCACAAGGAGCAGGATGCGCTCGAACACCTGTATTCTTCGCAGCCGTGGATTCGCAGTCACACAGCTTTCATAGAACAGCGCCAGATCAACAGTTTTCCGGAAGGGGCGTGCGACGAGAAAGGGAAGGATGACAGATTCCACTACTCCGAGAAAGATCGAGACTTTCTGGTCAACATGGCAGGCTGTGAGTGGGGACGCGATTGTTGGGGTGAGATTTACAATTTCCGGGAACTAAGCAACAAACTGAACCGAAACCCGTGGGAGAAGCTCAAGGACGGGGTCCGAGATTGGTGGAAGGGCAAGAAGGACGAGAAGGACGAGAAGAAGAGTGAGAAGAAGGATGATAAAAAGGAATGAAGGTGAAGTTGCGAACACATTCGGTCAATTGTAGAAAGGCTGATTGGGCGTTTGAGGCGTTCGTTCCCTTCCGTCGTCCAGGGCTCGTCGCTTGACGATTCATGTGTTTGAACCAATTTACGTTTGGGAGCAGTACACACAAGATCTGCATGAGCTTGCGGTTAATCACGAAACGATTTGATACATGGGCGAGCGTGTGCGATTTGAGAAAGGAGCATTCCTTACAGGAATTCTCTGCGCCTTGATACAGAGTGATGGCGTTTGTAACATAAGATCTTGTTGCTTCAGAGGAAGCTATCATGACAATGCTCATGCACTATTTAACATTAAGAGAAGTTTTACGTACACAGAAAAATACAGTCTACAAGCCTTTACAGATGCGAGCAGATCTCGATCCATTTAATTGTTCTCATCAGCTGAAATGATCTCTACCCAATTCTACAGGATGGTCGTCAAAAACGCATTCTCAACTGCATGTACATACCACCGCTTGCAAAGGCACTCGGTCTCGAGTAATCAAATCATCTCGGCGTCTGTATGCGTTGGTCGGGTGAGGAAACCCTATTTTTGGATATAGTATTTGAGATTTGTTCCTCACTAAAAACGCACTTTTCCAGATCTTTGGCCACGCATGTCAAGATCTCCCTGGTTTAGCGGTTGATTCACCTTGCTCTCTGACGGCAGAACGCAAGTACCCGCAACCGCTCCAGAAGATTCGAGATGATGTGTATAACTATATATACATACCTTTATCATTTTTTAACTCAAGACCTAGGAAGGAGCAAATTTTCGCTAGACACAGCGGAGTTCCTGCCCCGGCCTTTTTGGCGGACCCTCGCAGTATTCCGACCTAGAAATCTGATAAATGCAATTATGTGACTACCATGCCAAAACGAAAGAGCAAAGCAAGCTATGAGGGTCTTTTAACTGGAAAGACCCCCAAAACATCAAAACCTAGCGATGGAAGTGACTATCAACCGCGTGATCAGTGGGTATCGCACTTCAGCGATGGTCTTTTCGACCCAGCAAATGTTGATCGCCTTAGAAAAGAATACTCCATTGCGAAGCCGTAAGCGAGAATGTCTCCAATGCAGTGACTGCAACTAACTGGTTTGGTGCAGCTACAAGCATGGGGTGATTGAACAGCTCATCGACGATGATCTCCTTCGAGGCGTGCGCGAAGAGGTTTTGAGAGAGATCTCCTACACTCAAAAAGAGACGGACATCTACAAAATTCACCAGTCGGGAGATCTCGCGAACCTTGATGGTCTGGACGCTGCTTCTCTAGAGAGGCTCCCCAATCTGCTCAAGCTACGCGATGCCCTCTACTCGCCTGTCAACAGAGAGCTGTTGGAAAGCATTACGCAGTGTGGAAAACTCTCCGGAAGCAAGACGGACATGGCTATAAACATTTACACGCCCGGGTCGCATCTGCTCTGCCACGACGATGTCATCGGGAGCCGCCGTATTAGTTATATTCTCTATCTGACCGATCCAGAAGATCCATGGCGAGAAGAATGGGGCGGTGCGCTGAGGCTATTTCCGACGAGGAGCCATAGGAACAAGCAAGGAAAGGTCTCGCATATTCCATTACCAGACACCAGCCTGTCAATCTATCCACAATGGAATCAATTGAGCTTCTTTGCCGTGCAACCAGGTCTCAGTTTCCACGATGTCGGCGAGGTTTTTGAGAATCTCAAGGCTCAGCCTGACCGTCAACCCATGCGTGTCGCAATCAGTGGTTGGTTTCACATCCCGCAAGTTGGAGAGGATGGCTATACCGAGGGTGAAGCTGAGGCATTGCAAAAAGAAAGCAGCCTGACTACACTTCAGAGCAGTGACGAGCGCTTCGATGTTCCAAAACCAGAACCTGAGTTGTACACTGAATATGACCCCGATTATCTTCAAAACTCCTCGCCTGTCGGGTTCAAAAGTCAATGGAGCTCGAGTCAGCAGCAAGAGCAAAGGGAGGAGTGGAATAAAGCAGCTGAATATGCACGATTGATAAATTCTGGAGAAGATGACCCCAATTTTGAGATACCGAGCCCTGAAGAGGCCGAACTCCTTCTTCAGTTCATAAACCCGATTTATCTCGATCCGGACCAAGTGGAAGCTATGAACAATACATTCCTTGAGGCAGGGAGCATCATTGTAAATGACTTTCTCAGACCCGAGATGGCCGAATTTGTGAAACACCAGCTCCATAATCATTACCCTCGAACCATGCCAGAGAGTGGCTTGGAGATCGAACAATCAGGCACCTGGATAGTGGCAAAGCCGCCTCACAAGCATCGATTTCTAATTCTTGATACCAAGTCGTGCAAGTATGGGTCCGCTGTGGAAAGACTTGAATGGCTCTTCAGAAGCATGGCGTTCAGGAAGCTCCTTCAATCAATAACTAATTGTGTCTTCATTTCTCATGATCATCGAGTTCGCCGCTTCAGAAGAGGACAGGACTATCAGCTTGCGAAGCTGTACAGCGAGGATCAATTCCGTGTGGAAGTCACGCTTGGATTGACGCCAGAAGGGAAATGGGAGGCGCCCGAGGAGGACGAAGACCAAGAGAACGAGGAAATGCACGCATCGCATGGAACAAATGGCAGCGCTGCATCTGCAGCCCTGAAAACGATGACTATGCCGGCATCTCAAACGATCACCTTTGAGCCTTTGTCAACGGATCCCACTAGTGAGCTTACCAACCATGGAGGTTACGAGATGTTCATCAATGGTGATGAAGATGATGATGATGACGATAGCCGTCCAGAGGAAGAACAGCCACAAGTTGGCAAACATTCGCATCTTGATGTGACTGGGAAGCAACAGAAGAGAAAGGCAGATCCAGCTGTGTATGAAGCTGGTGGGGACAAGGCCGACAACGACATTCGGCTCAACATGGCAGCTGGCTTTAACCGCCTGAGTATAGTAACACGAGATAAGGGCCTCATGCGTTTTGTAAAGTATGTTAGCAACAGGTCGGGCTGTGACCGGTGGGACATGACGAGTGAGTTCGAAGTGGACTATGTACGGAGTGCCAAAAGATTTGGCTGGGACGACGATGATGAATCTGCGTGAAAAGAACCAAAGAGTACAATGGCGTGACAACTATAGCTATATGGTGGCTGAGGCTCTTTTCGAACTTTATCGAAAATTTTCGGGCTTTTGATTAATTGCTTGTTAAACATGTTACTCTCCCATAATTTAGCATTGGGTGCCATTAAGTTTAATCTCGTTGGTTTTGTAGTCGAACTTTGGTGATTGACTGTACGATTATCTCAATTATCTGTTTTGACCCGATGCTGCTGTCGGAACTCTATTACTGCTGAAAACCGCGGAGCCACAACTTTCCAAACCACACAATTACATTTCAAGGCACGTTTATGAGAAATCAATCAATGTGTCTCTTTCTTCTTTTCCCCTTCAATAATCACACTAGAAGACACGACTGAGAAACTAATGTTGGCTTTGATTACAAAAGTTATAGTCCAATTTGTTCTTGCTAACAGAAGAGATTTGCAAAATTTTCTTTGAACGAATGCTTCCTGTATTTTTGTTACATGTCTCAGCTGCAATCATTTGACGGGTATACATCGTTATGCAACCGCAGCCAGGCAGAAATCGGACTTGCTTCTAACCTGATTCTCCCGTGAGAAGTTCTGAGACGCCTCAGTTTATCCAACACTACCTTTCCAAATTTAAGATGGCACAAATGGGTCGGAAGCGATCATATGAAGAAAGTGCCGGCTTGGTCGATGATAACAATGCATTCAACAACCAACTGAACAACGAAGCAGGAACCGCAGCCATTGCTGAAAAAGACGCAGCGCTCCAGGAGAGTTATCATTCCAAATCAGCACTTCCAGATGACTCAGATCAAGTCGGTGGCGACTGGCAACTGGTAGAGGGCAGAAGTAAGAGAAAGAAAAAGAAGGGACGTAACACGCAAACTCCCAAAGCCAACCAACAAGTCCCACTACGACATTTTAAAGGTGTTGCACAACAAAAAGCCAACCCAGAAGCGAAGCGTTCTTCAGACAATTACCCCTCAATCATATGCGCTGCACCTCACACCATCAATTCCAGCCTACGCATTTCCGATTTGCAATCACTTGTTCTTTACTGCCTGGCGGATGGTGTTGCACCTCAATGGGTATCAGTACGAAATCATGCCCAAATACGCAAAGTCGTTGTCTTGATGGTGCCAGGTTTGGAGAAATACATGTTCACTAGCAAACAGTGGCTTCAGGCCGAGCCACAGCTGTCACTCATTTCCAGAATAGAAGGCGGAAATGCTGATGGATTTACTTACAAGGCCGAACCGGTATCTGCTGGGCCAGGTGGATCCAGTGGCAAGTCTCCAGATGATTATCTACCCTTTGCACTTGACACTGCAGCGCTGCCCGATTGTTTAAAGCCCTTCGCAGAAGTCTTCCCTCAATTGTTTCCTCTCAAAGCCCCGGGTGATGATCGGCGAGTTCACTCTCCAGTTACAGCAATCCTGAACACGCCGTTGACGAAGACTGCAGAGGAGAAACGAGCCGAAAAGTCTACAAAGGGACCAAAGCCTGCCCGTGTGGCTAAGGACTTTGTCGATGTTCCAACTCCGATCACCTCTTTCATTGCCTCCTCAGAAGATTTGCTTGAGAATGAGTATGCTCTCCACCCGGCTTCGTGTGTTTCAGATGCGGACAAGGCCTTGAATGTAAGGCGCCGACAGACGCTCAGAACGACAGAGGCTGATGGTTGGAAGGATACCCCAACGAGTGAGCCTACAGACCTTGTGGAAACCAATAATAACAGTTGCTCGCTTGCCGCTGGAAGGAGAGTGTTCGCGATTGATTGCGAAATGTGCAAGACTAAAGGAGAGAAAGAGGCTGATGATGACGTCTACTCCCTAACGCGCATAAGTGTGGTTGATTGGGATGGTAAAGTCATCATGGATGAGCTTGTCACGCCTGACAAACCAATAGTTGACTACCTGACTGCATTTTCGGGCATAACAGCAGAAAAATTGAAGCCAGTGACCACCACATTACTGGACATACAGACACGTCTACTCAAGATTTTTACACCTGACTCTATCCTCGTGGGCCACTCACTCAACTCAGACATCAATGCAATCAAAATCACACACCCTTTTGTCGTCGATACTTCGATCATTTACCCGCATCCTAAAGGCCCGCCTTTCAAGTCGTCTCTGAAGTGGTTGGCACAAAAATACTTGAACCGAGAGATACAGAAGCATGACGGCTCGCTAGGCCACGACAGCGTTGAGGACGCTCGCGCGGCATTGGATCTAGTCAAGGCGAAGTGTCGGCATGGACCTCGTTGGGGAACACCAGATGCAACTGGAGAAGACATTTTCAAGCGCCTAGGGCGAACGCCTCGACCTGGATCTGGAGGCGGAGCAGCGGCGTCGGCAATTAGCTCAGATACGCCTCTCCGCGAATGCCGAACAGGCGCGGTCGTTGACCACGGCAGACCCGAGCGTACGCTTGGCAAACACGCTCTGGTGTCTATCTCGTGTTCCACGGACGCTGAAGTCACAGAGGGCGTGAAGCGAGCCGCCGCTGGTGACCCAGATGGTGCGGTGGTTCCTGGAAGTGGCGTCGATTTTGTGTTTGCCAGGATGCGCGAGCTCGAGGCGCTCAGAGGCTGGAGCACAGATGCCAGCCCAGCTTTGGTCCCACAGACACAGCAGCAACAGCAGCAACAGCAGCAACAGCAGCAGACACAACAACATGGACAGGGCCAGATAGTGGGACAAGGAACAGGCAAGCCCCATGGCGACGGTGAAACAGCGCGCACCAAGGCTGAGCCGCAGCATCACGAAACCCAGACCAGCGGCCCGAGCTCCTCATCTCTTCCTCCGACGAAAGCGATGCCATCAACGACCGAGCTGGGCGTAGAGCCAAAAACGATAGACTTTCAAAAGAGCCAGAACACAGACGACCAGACGCTCGAATCCGCGCTGCGCGCCCTTTCCTCACGTATAGTAGACATCAAAGCGTCTCTGCCACCACGCACATTGTTTGCTGTCTACTCCGGTGTCGGCGACCCGCGCGAGATGAAGCGCCTGGCGGATATGCAACGGCAGTTTCGGCGCGAATATGCGGTCAAGAAATGGGACGAGATTAGCGTCAGGTGGACAGACGAGGAGGAGCAAGCGCTTCGGCGGGCGGTAAAGGTCGCCAGAGCCGGTGTCGGCTTCGTAACTGTGACTTGATGATTGGTTGGCTGCTTGCCTGCCTCTTAGGGAAAAGGAGGGCTAGGCTACCAGGGAATTCTACGAGATCTTGGCTGCCTTTGATGGACTTCCTGGAGAGGCAGTCGAAGAGAGTGGAGGGGATGGAAGGGGAGGGGTAAGCCAGCAGGTAGTAAGCAACGTTGGAGAATTCGTGGATTTTTTTGGTCTCTTCTTCACATGTATTCCTCTCAAATTGAGGACGAATGAGAAATGCTTCGAAATGGATATGTATGATTCAGAGAAAAATTCGATTCCGCAAACAAACTTGTCGAGGTGAACACAAAGTAGTGACCTGGCACTGGTGTTTGGATTACAGACTAGATTCAGAGCAATACTTTATCACATGTACCAACATCTTTGCTTTCCCATCTTGCCCGTCAACAATTTCAAGCTATTTGCCAGCCTAAGGCTTTTACGGAAACACGTCAAACCTTGCACAACATACACAGGCTGTTCGTGCTGAAGCACAAGGAATCTGAAGCCATCGGATAGCCACATACAGCTTCACCTAGACGAGCGAGCGAGCGAGCTAGCTAGTGCGCTCGAAGTCACAAAGGACGGCTGTATCCCTTTCCCAAGACCAGAAGAAAAGTCTGCGGGTATGTGAAATGCTGGAGATCGATCGGCAGATGCTGCTCTGAGGCGGTACGCCCCCCCTCTCCCGGTCCTGAAATTTTGTGGCACTTCGGATGGTAGTGACGGGTGTCTCAGATGGACTGGTGACCCGGACGAAGTTGCCATTTATCTATGGTGCAGTGATCTGCTTGTGGAACGACCCCTTTTGCTGTTGACGCTGATGCTGATGCTGATGCAGGAGCGATTGTTGCGGCATAATGTCTAGCCATGCGGTGGATGAAATTATAGATAGCATGTGCCAAATTAAATGCAGCTTAGTGATTTATTAGCTTCCATTTCGATGCATTTCCACAGCTAAACAACAGAATGGGAATTGACCAATTTGGGCTTTTGTGTGGAAGAATGCCGTGGTGAAGTGTAACACCATTGGTAAGGTCCAGCACAGACACAGTGGAATGGTTAGAAGTGATAGCTTGGCACAGGCAGGCTTGTCCGGACCACCTTTTGATAACGGTCCACTGAAATACGCATCATCGATTGATCATGGGAGCATCTGTGTCAGCCAGGCGTTGGAAACTTTGATAGCTCCCTCCATTTGCAGCAAGCCGATTCCAGACACTTGGTTCGGCGCACTGGTCCGGCAAATGCTGCACGATCACTTCCAATCGGACAGCTATTTGACACGCCGTACTTCGGCCATTGGCAGCCGATTCGCATCCGGTAGTGTCACACACGGTCCGGAAGCACGACACTCCTTGTCTACCACGCATTTCAAACTTGGCAATCGAGGACAAGGATGACCGAAGAAGCAAGGATTCGACCTGTCGGTGCGCACCGTGGTTCGGTAGAGGATCTCGAGGGTGTCCGACTCGGTAGGCGATAGTCGGCTTGCTGGACCTCCTCACGTTGTCTGTACAGTAAGAGACCAGAACAGGCCTTCTTTTTTGGCGCTCGGCGGCCTCTGAAACTGAAAAGGACACAGTGGTAGGTTTGTGACGGTGTTGATGGACATTTTGGCTCGCGAATCTACATGAGATGGCGATTGAGCTGTAGGTGCTGGATCTTCGAAACCGTATGGATTGAAACAGGCCCCATCACACAGGCTTGCATGTTGTGCGACGATGAGAATGCGCAACACAAGCAACGGTTAGCCAAGATCGTGGTCAGCGGGCATCCAGCCACAGTCTCTTGTACAATGAACATTGTGTTCCACAAATGAATGATGATGATGGCAAAAGGGTGGTCTGTCATCTTCTTGATTGTATTGTAGCTTGCTATTTCAAGCGAATGCAGAGCTGGCGAAGCCGCTAATTCGAAAAGGTCCAAACGCATCACCTCGAAAGACGATGAATATGCAGTGTGGGGATCAAAAGAACCGAGGACTTTGAGTGGGCAAACAAGACCATCTAGCCAGATGATTGCATGCAACGCTAAATTAGACAGAATAATGGGAGTACTGCTTTCTCTTAGACTTAGAACCATGGGATTGTGAAGGCGTTCCGTGGCTGACTCACGAGAAACCTGACAGAAGGAAGAATTTTCGCTAGTGACCTTATCATGTATAAGGTCCAGACAAATTTTTTTTTGAGTCGTGTGCGGACACGTCTGCAAGAGCTCAACTTGGAGAACATCAGAGTATAACAAAATATTTGCAGCTGGCGTAAGAATGCCTTAGGCCATTGTCAACCCGGTTGAACCTAGGATCGCAAACCGCGCCAGTGTCAACTGTACGCCCCAACGCCTAACAGCATGTGACGGGCTGTTGTATCGCTTCAGGATGTGTAATTGAAGCGTACATATCTGAAGTGTCACAGACGAAATTGAAAGTGAGGCTGGAAGGCTCATGTAGCGCACCTTCGACAATCAAGATACGCATCACTGACAAGGATCATGCTAGTCGACAGGTGAGTAAGCCTCGACGGCTTACGCAGACAAAAACATGCGGACATCTGCGGCTGAGGCTTGTGGTACACGAGCAGTGTAATGTAAAATGCCTCCAGGCACGATAAGCTATGGTGGAGGAGGACAAGGAGATGTCACTGTTCATGGCCTTGGATGCTCAAATGTACGCATCGACGAGGTTGCATCTTGGCAGGTGCATTTGGCGCTCAACAGATTCAATGCTGAAATTCTTGCTCCCCAGTATGTTGTGAGGGAAGAGGGTTCAAGACGGACAGCAGAGATGGTTGCGAGTCACGAATCAGAGCATGTAAACTGCAGCCAGGTGATTTTTAATGGGCAGCTTTGAAGTAAATTAAAAAGTCAGTGAGACACAAGTCGAATCAACATTGAACTGCCGAAGAGCATTGCTGGCTAGCTTGAAATGAAATCCTTAGGCTGAGTAGACAGGACCTGAGTAGAATGAGTAGTGACCAAGTTGATGGTTCGATCTCTGAGCCAACCAGTGCTCTGAACATACCATCGGATCTCGACTTCAATGTGCTTTCTCTGATGGTGGTAGATCGAGTTCTCACATAGGCTTTGTAGAAGAGATGCTGCTTTCGTGCAAGAGCCTCAAATTAGAAATGTTTCTGTCGTGGTTAATTAGAAAGGAGTATCAACGTCGTTTGCTAGCCAATTTGCTGATTCAGACCAGCGGCGGCTGCAGGTAGGATCAAATATGCATCGCATACTCGCGATACTTTGTTGTGTTACGATTATGCGACACCGTAATTGTTCGATAACCTGCAATTATCTCTGGATGCAATTGCCTGCATGCGACAAACGTATGTTACTGACAGCAGAACCTCATCATGGAGGAAGATGCCTATATATACATATAAGGTGACAAATATGAACGACGTCGCAACACAAGCACGCACACGCACACAAACGCATAGGAACAGTCTAGGAACAGTCTAGGAACAGTCTCCTCGCAGTTTGACCACAGATGCCAAAAACTTTGGTAGTGGCAGGAGTCGCAGGGATCTTCATAGATTCGCGTCACGTGAAATAATTGAAGGGGCAGATGTGGAGGCACGAAAGGCGGAAGCGGCGGATGGCTGGGCGCACTTGCGTGGTTCTTGGGC
>JANIPN010039256.1:0-22145 GCA_027478595.1 Erythroxylum anguifugum
TGGCCATGATGTTAACCCTGAAGATATGCGAAACGCACTGGCCACCATAGAACTTTCAGGATTTACAATGCTGGGTGCATACCCGAAAGATATCAGTTCATGGGATTTCGCGAAAGGCGGCGAGCACGTTGGAGAATACGAAAAAATCTGGTCCGTTGTGAAGCCGGAGAACGACCCAGTTTTAGGTCGGGATCCTAATGGTTTATGTGGTCAGTGGTGATATGTATTCAAATGCATTGCCTGAGATTTGCAACCTTTGCAATGATTCTTGTGTGAGAAAACTTGAACATCTTGAGTTAATTCGTATTTTTGAAATTAGAATATGGGACTGAAACTTGAAGCTCAGCTGCTACTGATGATACACGCCCCTATAAAATATGAACCAGGTCTAATCTTAAGGCTTTAGCTTAGCTACACACACCGTCGCCTACTCACAACGATAAGTTACAGGCTGAGCTATGACAGTCATGGTTTGGTTACTCGCTTGTGTTCCTTTTTTTGTGCACGTAAAGGACTGCCGAAGACCCCAGCATTTTTCGAAGCAAAGCAACCTTGGAGAATGAAAGGCTGCACGTCAGCGGCTCTACAGCGAAAATAGACGACAAACGATTCAAAGTGGATTAACTACACTCACTTCAAGCCAACTTCTACTACATCCCTAGAATGGTAATTCTGCTCGAATATAAGTACTTTTCCTGATTAATAGAAGCGTTTGAGTAGCCAATCGATTTCACAGAGTACAAAGTGAATGCAAGAATGCAGTAAGAACTACAACTCTGGTGTAGTAGATGTAGTATTTATATTCAATATCCCCGAACTTCGAGATTCCCTCCCAGTCATATGGCCCGTGGGCGCACCGATCTCTGATACTATTATAGGATATGATCCGGATTCAATATCTTCGTTAAGAGATAAAACAAACTGGCAAATGGATGACCCATGGATGCAACTAAATTTTGAGGATTACAACATATGCAACAATCATACTTGGAGGGGACCTTCGACACAAACCCAAACAGTTACCGGTTTCTTTCCTATCGGCAATGTCTTTACTACAACAGAGGTAGTCGCTGAATTCCTGAAACACCGAACGATAGTACACGAGGGACAAACAATTACTCTCAACAATAATCCCTGTTTACCGTATATCAATTTCCCTGGAGAGATGTGGGATCTTGATCCTAGCTGGTCGAGCTGTGGGGCGTTGGGACTACCGGACCCTCCATATGCACTCACGCCAGCGATATCGTTGCCCAGGCAAACCTCTACCAGAGATATAGAAACTCCAACACAGTCTCTAGCTTCTTCCCGAGAAAGTGCTTTTACTACGGTTCCGATGACCCGGAATCCTTCTACGGCTCTTCCACAAACTGCAGAACATCCTCCCCCTCAGCAGATCCCGTCCCCTTTGACCAACGCAGAGGTTCCAATTAGCTCGGCACCATCAGTCACAGCGAACCATCCTCCTTCGAAGCCAGATACTAGTCGCAACAATGACCAACAGTAACCCACGGCTGGTAGTCATCCAGATCAGCCTCTACCGGAACCTGAAGTTGAGACACAAGCGCCCAATGATACAGGCTTTGATGACCACGCCAGCGGCAATAATAGTGACACCGAAGACGAGAATGCGAATCACAGTAATAGCAGCAACGACAATGGTAGTGGCATTGGCGATGGCAGTGGAAGTAATAATTCGTCGGGAGAAGAAGCTTGGAGCGGGGAAGGAAATGCTGATGGCGACGAGGGTGGTCTAGGAGCGTGGACAAATGACATTGCCTCAGCCATACTTACAGGGATGCAGACTTCGCGGATATCAGAGATAATGAGTGCCGCCACTGGTGACGCTTCAAATTCTTCTATAGCTACCGTGATTGAATCAACTGGAACAAGGGAGACGACGGCCTCGGCTTCGTTTACACGTGGAAACACCTTGGAGACGGGAGGCTAAGGCGCTGCAGACGATCCTAGTGGGATTGTGACAGGAGCTGCCTGGACAGCAGGGATGCAACTTCGGGATCGTCGAGTTTTGGGGTCGATGATAGGTTTAGTTTCGTTGGCAATGCTGTATAACATGAATGGCTGTTAAACGCAAGTTCACAAAGCGTGCAGGACCTTCTCTAAAGGCAACATATACGCGGTAAGTCACTGGAAATTTCTGCTCTCATCTTGCGAAGTTTGTCTTTTATTATTGCTGCTTGCAAATTCGATCCAGGGAACAATTATAAATAGCTTCTATTGATAGACTCTACGTCTCCATAACACGTAGATCACTAGTTAGCTAATGACTTTACGTGAAGCTTAGCCGGTACTTACTTTATCAAGATCTAAAAGGTGACAGTTTCGATAGTACTGTAGATCATGAAGTAGTGTAGACTGTCGGGGAGGTGTTTGAAGTCCGTACTTGGAAGCTTAGGAAGCCGTATATGCCACCATAAATAGTGCTTGGATATCGAAGGTCACAAAATAAGCTCTGTAGGTTACCACTCACTACCGTCCAGTTTAGAGGATAGAAATGGGTCCTTCATACGCAAAGCCCGACTTAAGCATAGTAGATGTGGTTTAGATTAGAGATGATATCATTAGTAGTTGATTTCTCGTTACATGCTAAATGTTCATTAATGCTCAAACTATGCCTTACTTGGGTGTCTCAGCACGCATAAATCTGACCTGATCACCGGAAAACAGAGCGCGTTCAAATCGCGTTTCCAATCTCCAAAAACGCCTGCTCCAGTGTCACATCCACGCTGTCTCCCGGCGTAGCTGCCACGAGTCTAGAAATCATAACATTAGTCCCCATAAGAGTTATTCCAGCCTTGGGCGGTAACCAGCCCTCCACAAATGGTAGTCTCTCTTCTTCTATGCTTTTGTCAGCTTGGGTCGCCCCAACCATGCTCTGAATACAACCAACGACTCACCAAAGAAAGTTTTCACCCAACTCACGGGTACCACACCGTCAGCTGGATCGCCTAAAGCACTCAGATACAGTGACGTTTCGCCGTAGCTTATAACCCTGTCTTTCGGCCCAAATTGCAGCCTCGAATTCTCCGCCCGCGCCGCTCGTTCCCTGAACATTCTCGCACGAGCCGCAGCGTCTATAGACGTACTCGTACTTACCCCATATTGAGCCATAACGCCGTTGAAAATGGTGCGATTGAACGTTAAGGCGTCCCCTGTAACCAACAAGTCGCCGCGAGACAACGAAACGTCGTGTTCGACACGCCCGTGAGCGTATAGATTGGCGAGATCAAATTTGCCACTGGAGGGATCGGATGAGAGGGTGAGGACCGGCTCAGACAGCACTGTTGCAAGCGGTAGGTCCATTTTGTAGCCACTAGTCAGCGCTGTGAGGAGCTGTAGAATGGAAATCGAGCGGCCCGAGCGAGGTAGAATGCCATGGTTGGCGAGCGAGTTTAGGCCCGGGCAAGGCGCCCGAGAGTCTGCTGAGGTGGGAGCTTTGTATTGCGTGTAGTCGACGACTGGGAGAGTGGGAAGGGCGGTGGTGGGTGTGAGGGTAATGATTGCGAGGAAGGTTAGAGAGATTGGGAGGTACATGGTGGAGCGAGAGACGTTTCAAGTCGAGGCCAGAGAATATCGAGAAGTACGAGAAAAAGTAAACAAGGAGATAAAAGACGTCGGACGCTGTTGTGGTTGAAAGTTCACAATGAAGAACACGCGAAAACGATGCCAAACTTATGTCGGGAATTCAACAGTGGAAGAAGCTCTTTATAACTCTCAAGCGAGAAATGCGAGAACATGCGGATACAGAGGTAGCGCCACAATGTTCAAAATAGCTCGGAGTATCCATACTTGATGCGATATTTCATAGCCATGCCAGCACCAAAAGCTGCTTCAGAGGCTGAAGCTGACAGAGATCTAGATCCGCGAGCAGCGCTCAAGGGGACTGTTGGGGGAAGCACTTCGGAGTGAACTTTTTTTGCGCGCAATCTGATAGGCTCAGCTCAAGCCGAGCTCAAGCCACGCCCGCCACGTGTGCGGCCTTGTACAACTAATTAAGGAGGAGAAGCCGACCGCTGCGCAACCAATAACAAGGCCCATAACCCACCTTCAGGCTCTGAAGTAATTGGTGTAGGTATGGGACAACATTTGTACACTGTAGTTTTGCATCCGTTATCCTTCGTCTCTCTACGAATGTTCCTTATGTGTGATTATCGTAGCTAGGAGAGTGAAGGCCGGGTACGATTTGACTCATGGAAAAATCTAGCTGTTATCATAGATTGGTCGGTAAAATTTAATTTAAAGATCATCTAGCGGAGTGTATTATCCAATTCGAGGACCACTTTCACCGGACTTTTTGCCCTAAAATCTGAATCCAACCGTGTGAGATTTTCTGTTCGTATTCTTTTGTATCTTCCCATCAAATAGTCTGACAAAAGGTGTAGGGTGTATGTACGTCAGCAACGTATCGAGGTCGCCCACTCTAGAGTGGTTGACATATTATGCATATCATCGAGAACAGGTATCGATCTATTTATGTCAACACGAAATTTGTAGCACTATGGCTACTCGAAACATTCATAATATGCAATCATGTAATGATCGGGTTTTTTTTATAAGAAAAGCACCCTGGCTCCAATCTGCCCTTATAACTAAATAACAAAAAAACTTAAGAAAATTAACCGTACATCCTAGTTAACTGATAATTGGAATCGATTTGATATCAATTTGACCCAATGAGTGACCTAAATTTTAAAATAACTAGGTCATCAATAAGGACATTGCTCGCGGTCGTTGTTCCTCCCCTTCCTGAATTCATATAAAGGAATTGTGCCGGTTCCGGGACCCGTGAGAATGAACCCTGTAGTGCCTTCCTGGGCGTAATACCCATAATCACAACTAACCCTAGAAGGGCTATAGGGATACCAATCACGCCTGACATGCATATGATCACCGATGATGTTGATGTAACGATCAAGCGGCTGGCTACCGGGGACCTGCGAAGTATAGATACTGAAGACAGAGCCTTCGTTGATAAAAGCTGTATTACCTTCGCAATTAGAGCTTGTTGTTAAGAACCATACATCGTATACCGGAGCTCGACAGCGGAAACTAACAACAGTCATGAGTATCTTATTTCATGGGTTTAACAGGTCATAGTGATGATTTAAACTTACAGAGGAACCGAGTCTGGTGTCCCAGCGCTTACACCATAACCCCATAAAAATGGCCCGCCCACAAAGCCGTCATTGCGAGCATATTCCCCGGTTACATCGCTAGTATAGAAATGGCGAGTAGTAGGTGGAGCAGCCGCTACAAGAGAGCCGAGAACGGCGATCAAGATGGTAACAAATTTCATGGTGATAGTGTGATATTCTGAAGGCGACTACAAAATCGATTGTGATCTCTTTTATTGATATCCGTCGGGGTCATGGCTTCCTTTTCATATGCCGCCTCGGCCCCCGGTAAGCTTTCGATTTCGAAGGTTGCAGTAAATTGCCACACCAGTATCTTTTACTCGTAGAAGAAAGGCAAAGACGAGTCTAGACATTCAGTTGTCCTAACATACTTTCAGCTCTTTATTGCCTGCCTAGTTAAGACTAGGGGCTGAGCACCTTCAGGGCGATGAAAATAAAATATTCGGATGAACGCAAACTTAAATCAACACACCTACATGTACGTACATGAAAAGTCAAATATTACCCCGCTCCAAGAAGTAACTTCCAACAAGGCTGCAGTTGATGTTGCCGTGAAGCCGAAATGGTATTTAATAATCTAGGCTCGAAGGTACACAGAAATTGCCTCTTGATTGGTGTGGAAGCCTTTCTTAGTGCTAGAGTTGGGTTGTGAGCGTTCATGTTCCACGGCTTTTTCAGCGTCCTCATGAACACTCTAGAACGCATGCAAGGTAAGGATTAGAGAACCAGCTCATATTGCATGCGAAGCAGCTCCATTGTATGCTGACATGAGAGGTTAGTCTAAAACTTGAGTAATAAGTATGGGGCCCCATAATGTGTAAATTCTTCGACGGGAAATGAAATATTGCGGGTATTCGTGTTTCCTGTTGCTAAGGCTCCCGAGGGGCTACAAAGTTTAAACTTAGTCAGGCATTTTAATCCGTTTTTGCAGGGCTCTTGCTCGATTAGAATTAAATGCGTTCTGTTCGTCTTGCCAAGCCCATAACACCGAAATCATATTAGGGTCTATACCCACGAGTTATGAAGTATACACTCCGTTACTGATTGGGTGCGCTTGCACTTGGAAGGTTGGTACACTAAAGTCGTATGGTTTGCGCTCGTTATCCCAGGCAAGAAGTTTATAGAGACGTTCATCGATTTCAGGATCTTCGTAGCCAATAGTGGATTCTTTCGTGGCATAGTGAACCGTTGATCGATTCGGGTTAGGAATCAAAGCGGCTCTTTTAGCCAAGTGCTGGGAATTAAGTCAAAGAATTTCAGGTTGTGGGAGCTGACTAGAGCCTAGAATAGTCATAAAAAGAAATGTTTCGATGCGAAGACTTAATTACTAAGCCATTGAGGCGCACCGAACGCGAGCGTTTCTGGATTAGGTTGTAGAGAAGAAACTACCCTCGTGTTTGAAGCGTAGTCGGAGTGTTCTCCCAATGGTGCAGTCGCTTCCCACATAGCTTATCAAACAAAGAAAGGTGATGCGAGCCTTAACTCTTTTTATGTAGTCCAAAATCTCAGATAAATTAGGCTAGAAGTCAGGAAGATTGCTTTGATGATGGCACTTGGTAGGATTATCTAGATCAGGGTCAATTCCACGCTCGAAGATTTCCTGAAATCAAGCAGGCTCAGGTATATCTTGTCTGTAGTTCTTGTTCTATTGATATCCTCACTGTTTCATTCGTCGTGCTAACTGAGTCAAGAAGGGAAATAGACTGGAATCATACAATGTAGCCCACTTTTATAGGGATTACTCCGGTGCACTGCAAAGCTTTTTTCGCCCAACATTCGTTTGAACCGATGGCTAGCTTCATGTATTTTCCAGTGGCAAGCGCTTGTGGGGGGGGGGGGGACTTCGGTCGCATACTCGCCGCATACTCCAACCACTTAAGTAGCATACCACCCACCAAAGTATTTGCACTAATTCCTTCGCCCAGAGTAGAGTAACCTCAGGCATTGTTGTACCTAATATTCTGAATTTATGTACCCGAACCTATATATTAACGGGCCCTTCGCCTTCTGAGTTTCGTAGCCTAATGACCAGACTGAGAACAAATAATGGCTTTCCTAAATCTACGTTACTTTCGAGACGATTTTCAGGTATCCACCTGGCTACTGATCGGTGCGTGCTTGCAAATATGTCTAGTTTTACTTCTCCCGCGCATCGCGGCGCTGCTTCCAGCCATTCTTTTATTGGTATGGCGAGTTAGTTATTTTGTTTTGGCTCGTGCGAAAATTATTTACGACCCTAGTCTCATGCATGTTCGACTTGGCAGATACTCTGCCCAGATTCCCCTGGAAGATGGAAGACTTCCGACCATTCCATCAAGCGACGAACTCGTAGTGTTTATTCTAGGAGCACGTTCTAATCAGTCAGTAAAATATTGAACGAATTCTAGAATAGCTGCTAAAGAACTCTTGTTAGTATTGATGGACGGTTCGCCCCAGGTTTCCGTGAAACGGGTGATATGTTTGGTGATATGTGGCGTGAACTCAATGTACATCGTAACGAATGGGGCTGTAAGTTAATGGATTTGCGCAATCACCGGATGCCACGTTGACTTTGAAATAAATTTGCAGATCTGGGGAAGACATCTACTCTATTTGCAACAGACGAAGACTGTGGCAATTCTATGCTGTGGATTTCGTATTGGAGAGACTTAGAATCTCTCCAGAAATGGGCAAACGGAACCCTTCATCGGAAGGCTCAAGGCATATATGAAGGGAAAAAAATAGCCCATATAGGAATTATGCATGAAACCTATCATGTGCCCAAGAATCATTGGGAGGTGATTTACCGAAATTTCAAACCTATTGGTCTTGGTATTTATAATTCAAATGACTTATATACGTAAGATCTGACTTCTCTCAGGGCAAATCAAGACTTTTCGTGCTTCGGGAATGGCTTCTAAAGGGAGATCGGGCACTCTATTTGAGGCTGATGGACCGCCATGGAGATCTATGACAAGTAGAATGGGTCGAGGAAGCAGCAACCGTCCTGGTAGAGATTGATTGGGGTCTTCCACATGGAGTCTACCAACCAAATAGTATAAATGTTTAGGAGCAATCCTAGCATTTTTCTTAATTAGTTCGCGTCCGGGTACTATATCTAACCAAATAATGCTAAAAGGATGCACTTTGCCAGCGAGGCAGGGCATATAGTTTTCGGAAAAATAGTTCTAATGCTAAATATAAAAAAGCCTAGGTAACTTCACTTCAAAATAGGACAATGGTGGGAACACTTCGCTACGTTTAGTGGGTGGTAAGCAGCCTTGTTTGAGGGGTTGGAGTATGCGACCGAAGTCGCCCCACAAGCGCGCGCTGTTTGGGGACTGCACTAAACCTGTCACTGGGTTAAATGTATGTTAGGCTAACCTAACTTTGCGGCGCAACAGAATAATTCTTACTAAAATATATTGGGCGTTAGAAGATGGTGTACATCATCTATTACTGCAGGGGCATTTTGTACCGCCAAATCCAAAGTAAGAAACGGAAACCCTTAGAAGGCCGTGGACTGGCCAAGCAGCAGGCTTTACCGGAAGCTGAACAAATTGCCATTCATTTTCAGTTCTTGTATCTTAGCATTTGAAATTACTTAGGGGTATTTGGTTAGCCGCCAGCAGTGGAGAAGTGGTGAGCCTTGGGGGACTTGGCGCCGCTGCTGGATTGGTCTGGCTAGCTTATCAATGGGTCGGTCTTACTGGTCTCAGCAACTGCACTGTGCCTATTGCCTGAAACTGACCCCTAGAGTACCAAGCAGCGGCACAGTCAAATGTATCTCTGCTGTGCGGGGCTTTGTCGGTGCCTACCAAAATGAGCATGCACCCGTCAAGGGAAGCTACGCTAGTTTGATAAAAAAGACACTCCGTCTTTAACCAATTCCTCTATATCTATATACTTCGTCTAGTATAGACTTGTGGCTAACGCGGACGATATCCGGTCTCGTTTCTCCTTCTCGAGTCATAGGCCGAACTAGCAATTAGGGGAGCGATATTTCTCGTTCCAGCTTTGCAGAAGTTACAGCAGCGCTGAGTCGAAATGGCATCTCCAGAGCAACTCCAAAGACTTCTTGACAGACCAGCACTTCGTCCGCCGCCGGGAGAGAATATGGATCAAATGAATCCCGAAACCCAATTGCGTCTCTACCTAGTGACACTGATATTATGTGTCTCAACGTCAACCATAGTTCTATTCATGCGAATGTATGTAAAGGTTTTACATATCAAGAAGGTGGGATGGGAAGATGGTAAGAACCTATTAGTAGAGTGAGTCAAAGCTAGTAGCTGCTGACTATTTTTGTCCAGTCACTTGTGTTCTCGGATGGCTCATGTTCATTGGCTACTTGATCAGCTCGGGGTTTGCCGTCCAAAGCGGAGCAGGAACACATCAATGGGACATTTCGCTCCGAGATTTTTTTGGGATCCTCTATGTACGTATGGTCAGATCCTGGGCAAAGTACACCCTAACGATACCGACTTGAAGTATGTCTACATCTCTTCAGCAATTTACGGGCTTGCGATCATGGTTTTGAAAGTATCCATTATTATACAATACAAAACCATCCTAGTTCCCTCTTCCAGACGTAGCGAGATGTGGTGGGGAAGTTATGGACTAATGGCGGTTGTTGTCACCTTTCAATTCATTATTACGTTCATTCAAATCTTCCAATGTAACCCAAGAGAAAAAGCATGGAATAGACTGATTCAGACCGGGACATGTATCGATTCTAATCAGATTAACGTGTCTAGCGCAGTATTTAACTCTGCGACTGATTTCGGGGTTCTGATCCTCCCACAGCGAGTCATCTGGAAGCTACAAATGGCACTAAAGAGGAAGCTGGCAGTTTCTGGGATATTCCTTCTTGGTTTCTTGTAAAGTTTAGCCTAGTTTGGTATACTTGTGAGCCTCACGCTAATCATTCATGTAGCGCTTGTGTTACATCAATTCTTCGACTCGTCTATGCTATCCGCCTTGGACATACAGAGGATATTAGTTGGCACATTACAGAGATGGGCTACTGGACATATGCGGAATTCTCGGTCGGGATCATTTGCGCCTGTCTGCCAACTTTGCCGAAAGCCTTCCAACAAAGTGCTGTTTTTTGGGCTAAGTGCTCGCCGAGTAACTGGACCAGCGGATCGCACCGTCTCCCCGGTTCCTGGTGGCAGATATGTCGTAAGACCAGCACTTTCAGGTTGAACCAAAGCGATATCGTGGATGCTGAACAGGCCGTTACAATCAAAGCTTAGAATTTCAACGAATCAATGCTCTATCCGGTACTGTATACCGGCAGTCTTTTTGAAGAACGATGTGCAGATTGCGAGTCTTCTACGTCCGAAAGAGCTATAACATAGTGCTAGAGGGTTTTAGATAACCTTTGCTAACTGAATAATCCGCTACAGGAGCTAACTTCCACGTTGAATGATTTTGACGACACGCTCCCTGGGGTGAATGTGACGAACGGTAGGAATATCGACCGGTGCCGGCGATGTCGATGCCGATGCTGTCGACAACTAGAATCGAACGCCTCAGTAAGATATATTGATTTGTCGAAACCTATATTCTATTCACTCGTACTGTTCCTAGAAATATGGTACTTGTAGAGCTATAGTTGCTGCCCGCAAATCTGAAATAGGTAGTAAATCTATATAATTGAGATGGTATAGTTTAAGAACAGTATGGCTTGATTTGCATGGCTACAAATTTACAAATGATAATATTGGTGCTCCATGTGAGAATAAAACTTGATGGTTTAATAATACACCGATAAAGAAAGCATAAATAACGATGGAAAAGCTAGCCAATTATACCTTCTCAACCTGCAAGCTTTCAGCATATCATGTTACACGGACAGATGATTTAGCCTCAACCTCATTCAGTATGTTTCATTTGGCACATCTAAGGGTCTACTCCACATCTCCACGCGTACGCCTCGTCGTATAGTCGTTTAGTGCTAAATGTTACCGTAGCTAGGCTTGACGAGATACAAATGTCGCACACCCTGCTTGCGTGGGGATACGTACATCATTGCTGTGCATTTGTGTACGTAAAAATTAGGTACTCAGAAACGTACTTCGTGGGGGTGTGAAATCTTGTCATGGTAAGTCTGGAATGTGCACGTGCAAAGGTCTCGGGGGGAACAGGTAAGCCCAACTTTAAACATATCAGTGACTGGCTATACATTAGCCCGAATCCTTCGAGACTTCTTGTAGTCCGAAAAAGAATTATGGTTCTTCTGCCTAGGTAGCTGCCTCACAAATAAAATTAGATTCAGTATATCAATTGCTATGCGTACGCTATCTAGTGATCTCCTATACTCGTACAAAATTCATGTTAGTATCAGCCGCTGATCCATTGCCATAGACTAAAACTTCATTTGTCGCATTGTTTCGAAATATCACAGTATTATAAGAAGCTATGGGATGATCTTCTGTTGTTTACAATTTGATGGCGATGTAAAGCGAGTGAGAATTAAGGATTCTTTTATGATTGGTGACGCTTGAGAAATATCAGTAATCTTTGACGGATTGAGAGTTTAGGTCAGCAATTCAATAAATGGCTGATTGAGGCACAGTTAATCACGCATGGTAATTGGCCAATAACTGAGAAGGAGGCTTATCTTAATGCTTACGCACGGACGAGATCCACAGCCCCGGAGAACCCATCGTTGAACAGCGCGTCTATACACGTGCTTGAAGAAACACATGTACGCGCATTATTGCGCACGTATGTACCATAGTAAGACCGTAAGACGATCAAAGCTACTTACTTCCTGAGCCTCTCTGTAGCCTATTACTGCTCTCTCCACGTACGGCGAGTTCAAGACTTTGCTAGTTCAAACACCAAAAATTGAAACTCAAGCATTTATTTCACCACACTTAGTTGTATTAGATCATATTGTGAGCCGTGTGAGCCGTGTGACTAGAATAATCTGTATAGTAAGCTGACACGAGGGTACATATCACGGTGTTCCCCAGACATACCTCATGACTTCATCGTTCGATGGTCCTATAAACTTCCGGTCTGTCGTTTAGTAACACTTAGTCCTCACTTCTTCCTACACCTAGAGCCTCCAATAAAAATTTCCCTGGATCTCGGCGAAGGAAATTTGACTTGTTCTATAACCAATTCTTGCTCCAGCGTGACCTATGCTTACTCCGTCTTACAACCGATCCACCAATCAGAGACTTATCCCGCCTCCAAACCTTAATGTGTTGATAAAAAATCTCCATCCCACCCCACGTATCTCACGTATAGTCGTATATCAGCCTTGTAGGTATCCGCAATGGTGATTATGAGTTTGCATCTATGCAAGGGGCCCGACGGCCCGGAAAACCACGCGATCCCGAGGAAGAACTCCTACTGGTCAGGTCAGCCGCCACCGACCGGATGTCAATGACCAGAGCTGCCTCTAGTATGTAGCATGCCGTTAACACAATCCATAACCTCGAATCGCTCGTAAAGCGGCTTCGTGGCAGGTGAGGAGCGGTAAGAAAGAGGGAGTTACCATGTCAGCGAGTTAACCAGTACGCAAGTATAAGTACCCAGCTAGATCCTGTTGAGATCTGGAACAAGGCATAGCAGAAGAAGTATTTCTCTAAATCTTGTACCTTAGCTCATTCGATATCAATAGCCGCCATGTGGACCCAGAGCCTCACGTGTCTTGCAGCCCTTTTGGGTCTAGCAGCTGCAGCCCCCCAGCAGACAGAGAACGTGGCCTCTGCCAATTGCCAATCAGTGCGGATAAATGTTAGCGGATCTGCGCAGAACCGCAACATCACCGGTATCGACCTCGGTGACATTGACGCGCTCAGGGAGCTGTTGCTCGCCGACGCCTTTCCTCGCATCCTCACTTCGGGTACACAGACTCTCGCTGGTACCTATTGTACGCCAACTGTCAGCAATTCCAACAATGGTAGACTGCAAGTGATGTTTCACAGCATTACTGAAAATCGCAACCAGTGGTCCGCCCAAGGCGGGACCGAATTGGGCTTTCCAGCCTACAGACCACAGCAGTATTCCTGGGTCGAGTATGCTAATCGTCAAGGATATCCTACTCTCGCTATCGACCGTCTTGGAAATGGGTTGTCTTCTCATCCTGATCCCATCCTTGTTGTTCAGGGCCCATACGAGTAAGTTCACCGAAGCTCCCATTTCCCCTTCACAAGCCTGTGTTGTTTAGCGGTCCCGCTTGGAATTCTTCGTACAACTTCATAGCTGCTGAACTGACGTATTTCGCATAGAGATGCACTTTACCATGACCTCGCTGTGCGAATCCGCGCTGGTACCACTGGAGCGTTGCCTCGGGCGTTCAGTACGCTAATTTGGGTCAGCAACTCTTATGGATCTCTGCTCGGCAGCACATCCGCAGAGAAATATCCCAACGACTGGGACATGTATGTGCTGACGGGCTTCTCGAAAGATGTCTTCCCATCATTACCAGGGGTTGCCCTACAAATGCCCGTGCCAGCTGCTACCTTGGACCCGGCTCGCTTCGGTAGTCTCGCCCCAGGGTATCTAGCCGCTAGCGACGCCGCTGCACGCGTCGACTCCTTCTTTGGAGACCCCGCGCTCGTGGATTTCGAAGTTGCGGTGACTGAACGATTCGCCCAGCGATTTGACGTTATATCCGTTGGCCAATTTATATCCGTGTATTCTCCGTCTCAAACGGGTACTTCCCCAAACTATAGAGGGCGCGTGCTAGTTCTAACCGGGGAGCGAGACTTGGATTTCTGCGGCCCAGGAAGCTCCAGGTTAGGCGTTCCAGAGTGTGGCGATTTGCTACGACAAACAGGTAGCTTGTTCCCTGTCGCCGAGTATAACTATAGGAGCGTTGCCAGAACTGGGCACGCTATTCAGTTCTTCAACTCCTCGCAGACTGTTTTCGATATCGCACATAGATTCCTGGCTGGTGAAAGGTTCCAAGGCGGTCCACCTGCGTAACCATGTTAGACGAGAGGCTGTGGGATAGATCGAAGCCGAGACAGGTCAAAGACGTTAGATTGAACATTCTAACTTAACTCAGTTAATCTATTCCAAAGTAATATCACATGGTTTTAAACCCCATTTATTCTTTTAAGACAGGCGATTTTCTTTGTATAAGTGCCTTTTCTACGACTGGTTGATTCATCCCTGGTTAGTGCTCCACCATAAGTAGCATAGCGACATTTAAACTTCTCTCAACGATGAGCCTACTAGCGGTCCATTGTATCCCCTCCAGCGCTGGAAAAGTGCATCACACTAGCGCGTTTTTTAATTGGTATAAATTTATCGCCAAAGGGAACATTAAAATAACCCCTTTAAACCCACCTAATAAAAGCACCTAAAAAAATAGGTTAATAAAGATATTTAGGGGCAAAATTTTAAAAATTTCGCCCCTAACCCCCCTATTGCTATTATAAATTTAATTGGTACTTAGCCTTAGTCAGCGTTCGGGCGCTAGTGTGATATATTTTTCCAGCGCTGGAGGGGATAATCCTAGTATGAAAGTCCAGTTATGAGAACCTAGCGTCATTGTCATTGATGCGCTGTCGCAGTTATTCTTGGTAGTATACTCCCAGTCTCTAGATGGCCAGTTATTGAACAGGTGTCACGAAACTTTAAGCGCATTGTGAAAGTCTTCCAGTTGCATCATTGCTTCAACCTTGCGTTCTTTAGCGCATACTCGCTGTTTATGAACTTTGCTCTCGAGCACGATCAGCTATTTAGTGTTTACAGTGATGGCGTATTTCACTTTGCCATTCGTATCGTCATAGGATACAGTTAAGGGCAGGTTACCGACACACATGAATTGTACTCCTTGTATCAACTGAACTGAATGAGATCTTCGGCCAAGGCTTGGCACTAGGGCCCAACCGACACTCAGCCTCAAGCACCCCGCCATATGAACCGCCATGGCAGCCTTTCTAAGCTATGAAGCTATTACCTCGTTGACGACTTCGCAGTGTGTGCTAATGTTACCATGGCAGATCCTCTCAGCGTCACAGCCGCCATTGTCGGCATCACCGTTCCAGCCTTACAAGGGACAAGGCTTCTGCTCAATGACCTGGAGGACCTGAAGGATGCACCAAAGACAATTGAGCGTCTAAAAGACGATATAAACGACGTTACGGCAGTTCTCGAGTTGATTCAAGATGTGAGTGAAAGAGATTGGGAGCGATTGGGCTCTAAAATGGCGGAGAGATCCAAGGACACAATGAACACAATGACCAGCTGCAAACGAGCGTGCGATATTTTCAGGACAGACCTCCAACGGTGGACAAGGCATTCAGAAGATGGAAAGTTGGCATGGCAGGATCGAACGAACATCGGATTGTTTAAGCAGCGGCAAATCAAGGCGATGTCAGAACAACTTCAGAGCTGCAAACAAACGATCAGCTCTTTCCTCAGTGCAGCAAACTTGTGGGTATTTCCAAGCAGCAGCTTGATGTACGGTAAAGGTTGACTCATTGATCATAGACACGGATCCATCCACCAAAACCAGATCACCGAGGAAATCAAGACAAGTATAGTCGCGAACCGAACTAGCGGCAAGTCGCGTGGTGCCCTCGATCTGTTGAACAACGCTAACAACGAGCCGCTACAGGGCGACCAGAAACCCCACCAGAGCCGGTATCTAATGTTCCTTTTCGTCGGGACCCAGATTTTGTCGAGCGAGAAGATGTGCTCAATCAGATCGAAGAAAAGTGCGCTGTTGAGGGGTCATGGACCATGTTGGTTGGGCTGGGCGGAGTTGGGTTAGTACTACATTGTGAAATATGTACATGACTAACTGTCGGCGAGAAAATCGCAACTTGCGATAGAATACTCGTATCGAGTCCGTGATCGATCGCCTCAAACATGGGTGTTTTGGGTACACGCAAGCAACGAAGGCCGATTCGAGCAGGGTTATCGCGATGTTGCAGACTGTCTCCAAATTCCTGGCCGACAAGATCCGAAAGCCAACATATTTAAATTGGTGCATGACTGGCTACGGGATAGCAAAGCACCGTGGCTGTTCATAGTTGATAATCTTGATGATGCTGGTTTCATCCTCAATACTCAGTCTTTAGTCCAGCCTGGTAGCAAATTGGACAGCCTGAGCAATACTACCAAGCCACTAAAAGAATATCTTCCACGAAGCGGGCATGGCTCAGTTCTTATGACAACGCGAAACAAAGCGGTAGCGTTAAGGCTGGGCTTGCAACGTGACTATATGGATGTACAACCAATGGCACTGAAAGATGCCTTATCGCTCTTCCAAAAGAAACTTGGAACTTGTGACGATACCGACGACGTTGATGAAATCTCTGAGCTTGTCGCTGCCATTGAGTTCATGCCGCTAGCTATTGTTCAGGCAGCATCATATATCTCACAAAGAGGACCGCGTTTTTCTGTGTCACAGTATCTGCAAAAGCTCCAACAAAATGATTTTACGGTGGCTTATCTCTTAGACGCTGGATCGGAAGACGTTCGGCGAGACTGGGAAGCAAACAATTCAATCCTTTTAACATGGCATATGTCCTTTAAGTATCTGTATGAAACTAGACGGTCTGCAGCTGATTTGTTGTCCCTTATGAGCTTTTTTGATCGGCAAGGTATTCCCGAAGTTCTGCTGAAGCATAGGGTAGATGTTAGAGTGGGCCATGAAGAATCCGATGACAGTAATCATAGCTTGGCAAATGATAGCATTGAAAGCTTCGAGGAGGACTTGATCATGCTGCAGAACTTTTCTTTTATTTCAATTACAGAGGACCCGTCAGTCTTCGAAATGCATCGCCTTGTGCAGTTAGCGACGCGAATATGGCTCGAGAGCCAACGAGAACTAGAAAAGTGGCAACATCAATCTATTCATAACTTGAGCAAAGAGATCCCAACGGGAGAATATGAAAACTGGTCGCGATGTCAAGCGCTGTTGCCGCATGCACGATCTGCGGCCTTACAGCGACCAAAAGATGATGGCGCGTTAGAAGCTTGGGCTACGATTATGTACGGAGCAGCATGGTATCTGAGGGAATCAGGAAATTACAATGAAGCGGAGAAGATAGCGACCGAGGCGATGAAAGTGAGAATGGACTTGCTAGGTGAAGAAGACGTGGATACAATTGATAGTAAGTCGATGGTCGCATTAATTCTACTCAATCAAGGCCGATGGAATGAAGCCCAACAGATGTACGTGCGAATTGTAGAGATGAAGGAAAAAGTTCTTGGCGGGGAACATGCAAGCACGTTGTACAGCACAGCACACCTAGCAAAGACGTTTATGGAACAAGGTAGATGGAAGGAATCCGAGACATTAGAAATTCAGGTGATGGAAATAAGAACAAGGGTGCTTGGAGAAAATCACCAAGAGGTGGCGAATAGCATGTTGAGCTTAGCAACCCTATATGACAGACAAGGTCGATTTAAGGAAGCTGAAACACAAGGGGTGCGAGCAGCGAAAATGTACTCAAAAATTTTGGGCGAAGAGAATCCGGACACGCTGATAGCCTTGGAAGATTTGGCATCAGTATACCACGATCTGGGTCGACTCAAGCAGGCTGAAGAGCTAAATATACAAGTAATGAAAACAAGAAAAAGAGCTCTTGGCGAAACACATCCAGATACACTACGCAGTATGGATAAACTGGTACATAGATACAGTTCTCAGGGCCGATTTCAGCAGGCGGAGGAATTAGGGATGCGAGTATTGGAAACCCGCAAAAAGGTGTTTGGAGAGGAGCATATAGACACGCTCATGTCCTGGGATACGATTGCGTTAAATTATTACAGGCAAGGTCAATATAAAGAAGCCGAGAAGCTGCATATGCAAGTAATAGAAACGCAAAAGAGGGTATTGGGCGAGGAGCATCCAACCACACTGATATGCATAGATCATTTAATAACGACACTTAGGGATCAGGACCGATTTAAGGAAGCCGAGGAATTAGTAATGCAACTACTGGAAACCAGAAATAAAATGTTTGGCGTGGAGCATCCAGATACGCTAAAAACCATGAGTGGTCTAGAGGCAATACATATTGGGCAAGGTCGATTTAAAGAGGCTGAAGGGCCGTACATACAAATAATAGAAATGCAAAAGAGGATAATTGGCGAACACAGCCCCGAAACACTGATCAGCATGGCTAATTTGGCTTTAATATACAGCCATCAAGGCCGCCATGAGGAAGCTGCTCAACTTGGAGGCGACTGTTTTCGGCTGATGAGGGAAGGACTAGGCGCCGACAATCCAAGCACTTTATTTAGCATGCATAACCTTGCTGCTTACTGGGCAGTTGATGGTCGCAGTAAAGAGGCTACTAAACTTGAGAGCGAGTGTTTCGAATTGAGAACGAAGGTACTGGGCGCCAGCCATGTGAATACGCTGGACAGCATGCACAATCTTGCCTATTTCTGGAGCAATCAAGGCCACTACGAGAAGGCTGTTGAACTTACGAGCGAATGTGTTAAGTTAAGAACGAAGATGCTGGGTGTTGACCACCATGCTACGCTGGCTAGTATGCATAATCTTGCTTGTTTCTGGAAATATCAAGGGGATAATGAAAAGGCTACTCAACTTATGAAAGAATGTGTTGAATTGAGAGCAAAGGTGCTAGGTGCCGACCATGATGCTACACGCCGCTCAAAAGAATCGCTAGAATTATGGACAACATAGTAGGAACTAGCTCTATCATGTGCTCATCCTCTGCTTAAGGCATCTGGTATGCGCGACGTGGCATTCACCCGCCGTGCCGACGGGCTCAATAAGCATTGTTATTCACTCTGTTACCACTGTCATTAGCTCCCTAGCCACTGATCTTGCACGTATTATAATGATTTTCTTGATGTCTTAGATAAATGCGGTAGCGAGGATGCTAGGGTAGTTATGTAAATAGATTATGGGAGATGGATGCATAGAATAGAGGGATCACGCTTCGGATATGCGCTAAGAGGTCGAGTGACTAAACGGTGATTAACCTGGAGTATATAAACCGCCAGTAGAAACAGACCGAAAGATGATGCCTCGAATTGTTGGGAGAGATAATCGACGATTATGACGGTAGTTAGGGAGACAAGAAATATAATCTTTATAACTTAAAGCACGGCGGCATATTTGATATCACATTTTGAGCAAACAGGTACTATGCGAGTTGATGCTACAAGCCTAGTGGGTAGTTTGGAGAAGCGGTGCTTGTCTATGTTGACTGATACAACTCGAGAGCACCCCTCACTGTGGATACCAGAGTTGGTTTATCTATTCCATGGGCGAAGACAAAGAGATGTAGGGATAGATCCCGGTGAGGTGGACGGCTAGCAAACCACGGGCTTACATATAGTCTACCGAAACTGCAATACGCTACTTAAACCTATGGCTGAGGATGACGTCGATCGAGATTCACAAATTTATGAGAAATGTCGTCTCTGTCAGGAGTCAGTCTCATATATTCGCAGTCGGTCGCAAAAAATAAGGTCAAATTCCTGCCGTAAGTTCTCCAAGATAGACTTAGTTGCGTATATATTTTTGGCGCCATGATCGAGCTAATAAACGCATTAATAGTACATAGTACAAAGCCGTTTGCTGCGATGGAGTTTGTTTCAGTGTTAGGAACCTCGCGGCCCGGAAAATTGAGTGATTCAAATGAGGCCTACAATTCGCTAATCGATGTTCATGCCGGTGAAGATGTTTTGGGAATCTGTGGAGCTCCAACAGGAGACCCTTATCTGGTATCTTCAGTCAACAGAGGTGCCAAGTATCGTAACTGTCCTGGGACAGAAATCTTTGGAGATATCTGTAACGGAGACGAATTATAGCACGTTAGTCTGTATGCAGATTGTTAGTGGTCCTTAAGAGAAGGATCTTCAGTCAATAGGCCAGACTTCGAGGTACTGATAGATTTCTAATAGCTATTTAGGGCAATAGAGACAAGTTTTTTTAATTCTATACGGCTGTGATGGGTGTAGTGATTAGTGATTAGTTGAGGGTAGTGACTGCAATATGTTAGCTGATCTTTTGCTAGGCTAGTAAATGCGATAGCTAGGTTAATTAATTTGAAATTTATTGAGTTAAATCCCATTGAATTCAGCCAGCTTCATTAGGTCGGACTTTGCATCGTGCTTTACACTTTCTGTACCACTTTTGGCTGCGTTCCGCTATGAATGCACCATCAGGTCAATGCAGACTTAGTTTATTACTTTTATCCAGGGCTATGCTAGTAACCTCTGCTAGTAACCTCTGCTAGTAACCTCTGCTATAATCCTAATGTCCTTACATTATCATCTCGGTTCATCGCTGTGGTAATGGATGTACGCATTTCCTGAAACCCTTTGCGGATACCCCTATGTTTCGTTTAGCTAGCGAGGCTATGAACATCTCCTCTGTTATATGTTACAGAATCAGAGAAGCTAGGTATATCTATCGACCATAGTCCATATTCGTCGACCATGGGTTTGCTTCAACGACCATAGCAATATTTGTCGTCCGCAAAATTGTTGACTCTCCATAACTACTTTTCTGGCTAGGCTCAGTAGCTACCAGGCTCCCCTTATCTTCGACGGTCATTCTGTACCCATCTGTGGATTTCATCCAGTGATTTTTGTGATGAGCTTTCCAATCAATGCTTCCAGAATATGGTCCATCCACGAAGATTCCCGTATCTGAATCAGTAGCCCGACTAGCTTTTGACGAACGGAATAACGAAGCTACTGAGGAGCCCAGTTCTCTAAATATCCACGTTTCGTTAAGTCTCTTTGCAAATCTTCCCGAACAAGGTAGGCATGCTGCGACAATCCCAGCTGCGACTTCAGGATACATCCAATTTCCGAATCTCCATAAATGGTACATTTTATCTAGGGAGGTGGCGACAGGCACTGCGTAGACAATCCTTATTATGGAACAAGCGCATGCACTGTAGAGGTTAATGAAATATTACACATAATATAAACACTTACAATAGACCAAATGAAAATACAGTTGAAATCATCGCTTTTTTTTTAAAAGTCATTTGTAGTCTCCAAATTGATGTCTGGGGTAGTATGAGCATAACGAGATCGGATACTGAGTTAACGACGCTTGCTGCGAGATTCAGCCAATCGCTAGCTAGACAGTGGCCTGTTGTAATTGTCTTATTCCATGCTTTTTCGACCGGGTTGCATTGGAATATAACTACAAATGTTCCTGTGACATAAAATGCCACAATAATCCATATCAGAACATGACAAGACCAAAACATAGGGGTACGACGTCCCTTTGGGACAAAAATTTGCAGGTATTGTAGAAAGATTGAAACCTTGATTAACATCATAGATAGAGCTGTCAGTATTTCAGCGATGAAGTAAAGCTGTATAGCCTGGGTTAGAGATATTGCACTTTAATAGCTCATGGAAGGACTGTGCAGCTTACATATAGATATCTGATAGTATCTCGGACTCTGAGTTCCCATTGGTGTTTGCCAGAGCCGACATCCCGTATTACTAAAGCAGACGGAATTATAATAGCTGCCCACAATACCTTGCACAAAGTGAGTTAATGGCTTTCGTAAAATTAAATCGTACTTACCCATCCCAACAAAATAGTATCTATTATCAAGTTAGCTCAGCACAATATATAGATTTCAATCTTACAATCTGAAAGGTCAAACTTCCGCATAAGAAATTTTTTGGTATAGACTCGCATTCCGATTGCCAATGAAGCTATTATGAGTGGAATCAGTTTAATTGATAGACTGATAGTGCGACTGTTGTAATCATCCTCAAAATTTGGCACTACACCTGGAGGAGGGGGTAAAGCTGGGCTATCTAGCACCGCTTCAAGCTGCTGAGGGGTTGGTGATAGGGTACTGTGTGAAGACATGGTAAAAGTATAACGGAGGCGGCCTCGTCGGTACAGACTCGAACAGCAGTAGCATCTCTCTGAGAAACAACACGGTCGGTCTTTATAGCCATACGTGGAAGTCTGTCTTGACACTGAAGCCCGCTATGTTTTTCAAGCGCGTGTGTATAGCCTCTGTACTTGCATATGCCAAGGGTGGCCCGTGGGGCAAATAT
>JANIPN010039536.1:0-22122 GCA_027478595.1 Erythroxylum anguifugum
CTGGCATAGTCAAACACCTGCGCATGGTCACAATCCCTAAACCAAACCACATCCAGCCCCTCCCCCTTCCACGTCCGCTCCTGCCACGCATCAATCGCGCCCCGCTCCACCTCACCCGCCGCCGCCGTTCCTGCATCCGCACTCTCCTCCCCCTCGCTCAAAAACCTCTCATACGGCTGCTCATCCTGCGTCAGATACCTCCCCACCGCCACCGTATTAACAATCAAATCCCTCCCGCCCAGCGTAACCGTAACATTCTTCCCCTCGACATCCTCCTTCCACAATATATTCTCCAACCAAAAAAAGTGCCTCGCCAGCGTATGCGCCACACCCATATCCGTACTCGCAAAATAATAAAGCTGATGCTCATTCGCGCCCCTGGGCGGCCTCCTCATAAAATTATACGCCACATCCGGCAGATGCAGCAAAAAGACCACCGGATCAGCCAGCAGCACGGCATCGATGCGCGGGCCCACCAGCGCATCGCGCATCAGGTACGTCGAGATCACGGTGCCGTACGACTGCGACGCGAGCACGAACCGATCCCAGCCGTGGCGCTCGAGGATGGCCCCGATGTCCTGCACGAGGCGGCGGCTGGCGGGCATGGCGCCGGTGATGCGGCTGCTGATGGACATGAGCTCGACGGCGATGATGCCGACGGTGCCGTCGTCGGCGGAGCGGTGGGCGCGGTTGATCTCGGCGAGGAAGGAGACGTAGGGGTACAGGCCGACGCCGATGCCGTGGACGAAGAGGATGGGGCGGCGCGACTTGGAGGTGTGCGGGAGGTGCCAGTAGGAGATGGGGGAGTCGGAGATGGTGGTCTTTGTGGCGGTCAGGGCGATGGGGCGCGGGGGGAAGACGGTGAGGAAGCGCGAGAGCGGCAGGCGGTGGTGCTTGAAGCCGAGCAGGCTGAGGCGGGTGTACGTGTATACGTCCACCGTGGCGACGAGGACGTACCACAGTAGCGGGCGGTGCAGCATCTGCACGGGGTCGAGGGTTTGTTTGAGGGGCACGGCGGTGCCGCGGCCGGGCCGCAGCTTGCGCCCCAGCAGCTCCTCCGTCTTGTCGGCGTAGTGTTCCAGCTCTTCCTCGTCGTCGGGCCCCCACACGCCGCGGTTCAGCAGCGCCCAGCAGAAGAACTCCTTCACGTTCTCGCGCCGGATCTCGGACAGCGGCGCGCCCTGGAACCAGCCCGTCAGGTAGCGCTCGCCGTCCACCACCGTCTCCGTGCACTTCTCTGCGAACTTTTTTCTCTCCTCCAGCGAGCGCAGCGGCGGGTGCTTGGCCGGTTTTTGCAGCGCGCGGAACTTGGGGATGTAGACGAGGACGTAGAAGGTGACTTCGGCTATGGAGAGGATCTCGAGGACGAGGATCGTGCGGTGGGCGTTGTGGTCGATGACGAGGGCGAGGATGAGGGAGACCACGAGGAGTAAGGGGAAGTAGTGGATGAGGAATATGCTCGTCCGGATGAAGACATATTCCTTGAACGAAGTGCCTATCATGGCGGCGGCGGTAGGTATTGCAGGCTGACCATGAGAGAGGAGCTAGAGCGTTATATGATCGTACGTTTATCTGCGGGTTGCCGAATGAGACGTGGAGGCGTACAGGCTTCTTCAGAGTTGTAAATACTAGAGCGATTGGACGATACTAGACGGAGAGGTAAATGGGACATCAGCAGAATACTATGTCTCTTTTCAAGAACGGTGAGATGCTGGGAGAAGGTTCTTCGCCTGTGGTTGTGTTGTGTTGTGTGTATGAATGAAGCTCGGTGCCTGGAGGAGGAAAATGGCTGTGTCGCGGTGGATGCTTGGCATGAGACCGATGATGCTGGAGGTCCACGTGGGAGTTGACCCATCGCCAAGACCCCGCTGACAAGAGTGTGAGGGTGAAGAATCCTCCTATATCGATTATATAACTACGGTCTCACGCACGCAATTTAGATATTGCCATTCACTACAATCTATCCTCGATTTTACGTCTTTTTCCAGTATGTTACAATCTGGGCAGCCCTCCTGTCCTCATTATTACGGAGTGGTTGTACGATCCGGAGCAATTACACGTATACCGTTTCATGTACACGCTATAATCAGCCATAGGCTAATTTCACGTCTCCGATCCGTTACAAGTTAGATACGCACTCTCGGGGTATACATGGTGGTAAACCCAGTCCTGAGTTCTTGTTCAGGCTACTGTCGAAGTAAACCTCCGGCCCCTGCCTGGAATGTAATTGTACGCCTCTGAGGGGTCACTTATGTAATCCTACGCCCGACTTCTATGATTCGTGGACAGAGACGATGATGCAGGACGATTTCCAATTCATAGCCGAGCGTGTGTTGCGATCAATGAGTCAGAGCCTGGACCTTCCTTACTGGCTGAACCTAAGGGCCTATACGCCACCTATACCATAGCATAGACGGATGCCTGCGCGATCAAATCCTTCCAGTGTCAAGGCATGTCGATTCGTAGGATTCAAGACAAAGCAATACCGACACGGCTACGGTCAAGGGCCCCGACGTCACCTACGCCCTCTAGTAAACTAGATTCGCTGTTGTCTCCCAATCCGTATGACCTTTCCATTGAAGCGTAAGTGCTATAACTATCCTAGCAACCTTGAAATAGAACTAATAATATATATAGTTCTAAGATGAATGCAGAACATGCAGCACTCATTCGGCTTCCACAGGAAATCCGAGATCTAATATACTCCTTTCTCTTCGACGGTGTGCTCGGCTTGAGAGCGGTCTGGCGCTGCCACCAAGAATGTTTACTAAATGGCTTCAAACCACATTACGCTATCCTCCGGAGGTCAGTTCTCCCTATTTCCGAGATCCTTCTTTGCGAAAACTGCACGAGGCGAATGTACAGTCCGCTGGAGTGCCGTTCCAGCAGGTTCGATTCCGACGTGCGGAGTTGGCATGGCGTTCTTAACCATACTTGCCTCACGCTAGATGCCGTGCCTGTGCAGCTCTTGCGAGTGTGTCGTCAGTTGTACGACGAAGTTAGGCCCATCCTCAGGAGCAAGACGGTGGTTTATTGCTACACTGCGCCTTGTATACAGCCATTTCTGCCGGCCCAGTTTCATTTTATCACGAAAATTTGCGTTCAGGTCTCGTTCACCGAAACCACGGTGTCGTTGACAGACGCATCTGGCGCCAAACCCATCCATAAAGGTCTTGATCCGTTCTATGTTAAGCATCGTTTCCCTTCACTTGAAGAAATGACGATGGCTGTTAGGAGTGCATTATACGACGACGGTGACTGGGTTGGCACCCCTTTTATCGAGAACGCTTGGATAGAAGCACTTATCGAGTACCAAAGGCTTGCTACTTTTAAAGTTAACGTCGTTGCTAAAATTAAAAATATCGATGGTTGTAGCGACTTGGAAAAACGATGGGAGAGAAAAGAAAATGAGAGAACAAGTCGATTGGTGCGTAACTTTAAAAATAAGCTTGCAGTAGTAGAATGTGCGAAGTGAAGCAAACGGTGTATAGTATGTTAGCTGTTCCTACTTTTCAGACAAATATCCAACTATGCTAACTATTTTTATATTATATAAAATGTAAGTTTTTAAGAGCCAGCATCCCCCATTCAAAATAAAACCTTGTATATTACCTACCAATGATCAATGTGATGTTTAACGTTAAAATAAAGGTATTACTCTGTATCTGTAATTTAGAATATATTTTAGTAAATTTATATTATAGGCTACCGCATGCGCTTAAGAGCTGATATTATAAACGGTATTAGGATGAATTACAGTCATTATTATAACATATTGAAAATTATAAACCAGGTCGCAATTTTATTAGCTAAACTTTTTCTTTAAACTATAATAGATTGTTTAATGATTGAGATATTATTAGATTTTTTCTTTTGTAAAAGAACATTAGCCTGACATTCTTGACATTCTTGACTCCTAAGTCCCTATTGATAATTTTAACAATCCAACTCAAGCAGCCTCGAAGCCCGGGTTAATTTGAGAAATTCATTCCTCCAGCACAGTCGGTGGCTTGACCCACTGGACTACTAGCAATTGCTCTTCAACCGTTTGAAGGTAGTTCTTTGCTTGCTTTACTAATAATAGCCTCTAAATCAGATGGCTTAGAATCATATTCTTTCCCTAAGACATTACGTATCTTCTCCACCTGAAGTGAATACTGTTCTGCCTCCACAACTTCGCCGCTTGCACGAAGGAGAAGCACCAGGTCCTGTAAACATTTCATAGTACCAAAACTGCTGGGTCTTTCTTGGGAATAATGCGCAACCATGTTCCGCTGTATATCGGCTGCATTTTTAAACCTGCCGAGTTCTGCGAGCACTCGTACGCGCTCTTGGTCAATTATTCTCACTGTTGCAAAGTTTGCTCCAAACATGCTGGCGAGACCGGCACGGACCTTGTCTAGCTCTTGTAGGGCTTCTGCGACCCTTCCAGTACCGCGCATGGACTTGGCCCAGTTCGCCCGTGTTGTCAGCGTCATGTGATGCCCTTCCCCGTAAGTAAGTACCAAACCTTCGAGACAGTTTTCTAAAACCTCCTCAGCCTCGTCAAACTTTTCACAATCATTCAGCGCGTTTCCGAGGCTGTTAGCGATACTAAGGGACGGTTGGTTGAATTCGCCGTAAAGAGATTCGGCAACGCGCAGCAAGTCGCGAAGACGCTGAGCAGCTTCTTCGTGTCTTCCTAGCAAACATAGCGTCTGAGCAAGGCTTGTAGCTGTCTTTATGGTGTTTGGATGCTGTTCACCCATATTTTTTACATATCCATCGTATACCCTTTGAAGCAGCTTACAGGCAGTCTCCGGCGCTTGGTTCGAAGATAGCAGTAGCAAGGCCATATTATTGATCGACGACAACGTTTCAATATGTTCCTCGCCCTTCAATTTCACCGAGGTATCGTAAACATCATGGTAATACCGCATGGCTTCACTATAATTGCCGATATCGCGATATGTCCCGGCGAGACCTGTAAGTACCGAACATCGGGCATTCGGATCTCCTTGCAGTTTTTCCACCTCTTTATAGAGCACAATAGCATCCTGAAAACGACCCACACCTCTGAGACTACCAGCATACGACGATTTTAGTCGTAGCATCAGTTTTTCTTCTCTTAAATGAAGTGGACATTCCTTTAGGACGCGCTCGTAAAGCGGCAGTGCTTCGTTGTGCTTACCTAAATTATCTAAACAGTCAGCCGTATCCACAAGTGCAAACATAGTTTTGTCAGCCGTTCGACCAAGGTGCCGTTCTCGTGCTGCTAGTGCCCGCTGGTAATAGCCCAGAGCCTCAGCCCACTTTTTTTCTCCAACTAAGATATTACCATGGTCACAGAGTCGATCGGATGCTGCCTCATCTTCGAATGCATCCATAATTGTTGATTGTTGTTGTAAAACCCTATATATCGATCTATTGACTGAAATAACCCCGCTCGCTGATGAAACACGCCAAGCCTGGCTCCCTCGGCTTCTATACAAACCGGGCGTGCGGGGTCCTAGGCTACTTTATAGTAGTCTAACCGGAGCTTAAACTTAGTTTTTTGGCATTTAGAGGTACTATCACCTCCCGGTAGTAGTCGAGGGGAAGTTGGGAGTTTTGCGGCTCGGTGTCGATTTCAAGGCAAAATTTGACGACATTTGTATAGCTTTTCCCCATCCTGTGGGCTAGGTACTTATCCGCTGTGTGTAATATCCAGGCTTTCCGTGCCTCTGGGCCCATATCTGCTTCTCGTCTCGACTGCTCGTACATTGATACAATTGGACTCCACAAGCCAATCTCCAGTAGTACAACCCCTAGCGAGTAGACATCATGTGCTTTAGCAAAGGCAGTTTGCGGTGGACCCTGCCGATCGGGATGCCGATAGAGATTGTTTTTGAGATCATCATCGGATGTATAGTCTGTTGGACCGGCGGCCGTTCGCGAAAACTCAAATCCAGCCAGAAATGGACGCTCAAGGATGCTATCGGATTCAGCATCTTCGTAGCGAGGTAATATAACAGAATCACTCCGGATGCTTTTATGCACCCAGTTTACGGCATGGAATGCCCCAAGAGTCTGAGCCATTTTACTGGCGAGTGTGTATCGAGAATCAAGCGAAGGCAGCGTCAACGAAGCCCGCCGGGTTTCCTTAATCATAGCAAATAGTGTCTGGGCTTTAGTATCCACAAATTCTTCCGGCATTCCGAGAACAAGTTCAAAACAATGTTTGCTTGTATTGTGAGCGTATCCTAAGCAATTAAGAGTCAAAAGGCGTGATAAGCTTGAAGATTCGAGGACTACCGATAAATGAGCCACCTTGTGCTCTAGAGCATTCAGTTTATGGCGCTTCTCTTCTTCACTGAGATCTGCCGGCATGGGGTCGTAGTATTTATGCTCGATGATGACTTGTGTCGTAGGAACAAATCTTCTTGGATCAGCTCTTCGTAAGATACCCCGTGTAAGTGGCCCTTCGAGACGAATTTGAGAAAGTGCGTCCATTTCCACTCGCCGCTCCAGCATTAGAGATTGTGATGGAGGATCAATTACTGAGAGCCGCAGTCTAGCTAAAATGTGTACGTCAAGTCCAGCCTCCCTGCTAGTTTCGTCCAACTCAATTTCGCGAAGCTGTGACTTCTCGAACGGCGGATTGACTGCGAAAGATAAGAACATCAGATCTTTAAGTCGTCCGTTCCATTTTCGATATTTTTTAACAGTATCAAGCAGTTTTTGGCGGTCCGATACTATCCAGCTTACCACCTTTTTCAACGCCATAGGTGATGTACGAATGTTTCCAGTGGAAATGGAGATGCTGCTGATCTGATGTTCTAGCTCTGAAATGGGTAATTGTCCGTTGGTTAACGATGCATCAGCGATGTTCTGCCTATATGTAGCGTCGTACTTAGAGGCAACTGCGGCATAGTCGGATGATACTTTACGAAGACTTTCGAGTATCCGCTGGACATGATTTAACCAAGTTGTGTTCAACTCTTGTTCATGCAAAAGCGAGCGGCTTTCCAAGAAATACTTGTATGTAGAGTGAAGATAGAGTACCTCATGCTGAAATTGGAGATGTAAATCGCCAAGCTCCTTTCCCGTATCAGCGGATAAAGCCCCAGATACGAATCGCGAGATCACTATAAGCTCACGAAACGTCACAGCTACTGCCAAGGCGAGACTTGTGGCCTCCATCTCTTTTATAAATGTGTTGTGTTGGTAGATTTAGTATACGAAATATGGCTGTGTACACCATCCCAGGCATTACATTTGGAAGGTGGGGTTCTCGGGCCGACGCCAGCCTCACCATACTTGTAATGTTTGTCTACAGATGACCTACCTAAATAGAATAACTTTGACCCCGCACCCGCCATGAGCTCAATACCAATCTTTGGCGACAGCCTCTATTCTTTCAATCGCTCGCTAGTTGATGTGACGGAACAGAATGAACCTGCCCGCGGCCAGACGGCTATTGCTGTCGATAACGGAGGCCCAGCATCACTCGAGCTATGCTTTACATCCCTATTCGAGAATCGTGTGACCGGACCGCTCCTCTTCCGATTCAGTGAATTCACAACTCTATTAGGTCAAGGAGCTTTATTTGATGTGTTCGGGTACAATCAGATCGAAACAGGGCCATCACTGGGAAGTCCTGTCCTATCTGAAGTGTTAAGTCACTACTCAGCCATCGCAATCAAGAAACCCAGAGCTTCTATTTACCAATCCGGTGAGGTTTCAATCAATGAAACAGCTGTTTACAGAGGTATTGGCCTTGATATCCACTTAGAAGCCATGTTCCGTGAAATTGAAGTACTTTCATATGACCCATGTCGGAGACACCCAAATATTGTTAATCTCATTTCTTGGGGATTAAACTTAGACGACCTCGAGAATGCTAAAGCTATGTATCGCATTCCATATTTAGTTTTAGAAAAAGGGTTATGTACATTAGAGGGACTCTTGGGCAGCCAGCAATCTCCAACATTTCCCCTGCTTCAGAATCTTTGCGTTGATGTGGGACGAGGGCTTCGCGCCCTTCATTATGAGCATTTGGCACATGGCGTAAGAACTCACACAAGACTATGGAGTACAATTTAATTTTTCTAGGACCTGAAACCGCGGAATGTTTTAATATTCCGGACGCATAAATCGAATACTGGGTTAGTAGCTAAGCTCTGCGATTTCGGTCTAACTATAAGCACGTTTTCCTACGGTAAGGACCGTTCCAGAAGAGAGAATCGATATACTGGGACTCCAGGATGGAGAGCACCTGAAGTTATGCAACAGGATATTCACCCGTTGGATATTAAAGATTTTCATTTCTGCGATATCTTTAGTCTTGGTGCTTTGATATATAGCGCCTTTGTCTTTCGAGGACTACCATTCTTGAGCGATGATCAAGAGAGACAAGGGCTGGATTTTGAAGAAGTATTTTCAACCCTCAGTGCGCCCCAAATTGGGTTATATAAAACTCAGGGGCTCTTGAACAATGTTGCTCTAGCCATAATAGGATGTACGGCTCCAGAAGCAACCGATAGAGACCCAGATGCTTGGATGTACCTGGAAACAATTCCTGGCGAGCCATTCGAGTATGCCTCTATAGTTACATGTGGATTAATACTAACAAGCTAAGGTTACGAGAAAACAGAGGGCCTATTAGGGAACTTAATCTCTACAAGAATAAATACCCCAGTCTAAGGCTCAAAGAGCCCCTCACCGGGAGAGACTCGTTTTGGCTTCGTGGAGGAGCCAGTATTGACGCGGTATACAAAGATGTCGGAAAGATCCACCGTCATTTCCTAAGACAAGATGGGGTTATTTTCAAAAAAGAACCGCCAAACGAAATCTCAGCCAGTCTCGGTTTGGTAATAAAGGTACTGGGTCTTCGAGACAGGGTCAAGGCTTGCGGTGCAGAGAGCTTAATAGAAACTGTTTCAAGTCAAAACAAAGGTAATGAAATTTATTTCAAGTGATGCGTTCTCACATTACTAGGTATTTATTCGACCATTCTACATCGCGCCTTGGAAGGCGACTTAGCTGTACAGGCAATATGCGAGCAACTGTTTCTAACAGCAGATAACCCTTTTGCATTATGCGGATTCGGATCACGTCCAGGGATCGATTATCATACTCGATTGAAATGGCTTTGTAATGGAATACTCACTGGCTCATTGCCTGCCTTACATTATGTTCGTAATAGAAGTTACCATAAGGGGGTCGATAAAGTGGCAGCCAGCGTAGAAAAGCTTGTAGCCGGACTTGGACTTCCAAGTCAACAAAAGTCATGGGAGAAGACTTATGAAGAAGATGTAGGGCTTCCTGCGACGTTTGCGTTTAACCACTTTAGAGCACTAGGAGGATACAATAATCACTATCAGCATTCGAGGGCTCGGCTATTACCTCTGAAGCACAATTTAATCGACCTAAACGAGGGCGACAACTGCTGGTCTTTTAAAGAACTTACGTTAAACAATCAAACGAAAATTTTTATGAGCCCCGGGTCGTTGCTTTCAGATATACGAAAAACACTCAAGCGCCTGCACTCACATGGCAAACTACCTGGTCTTGAGCTTGTTGGCGGTGAAGGTGACAGCATCATTCACTGTCTAGCGGCGCAAGCTGAAGGACATATAATACTCAATTCCGGATGCGGAGGCGTGTACAAACCTCAATTCGATGAGAATCACCCTCTAGTTTGGATACTTCGTAATGTCGCCGTTGATATAGACAAGAGAAACGATCGAGGTGAGACAGCCCTTTGGCAGGCTTGCGCTGCTGGCCATGCACTTACTGCCGTCGCCTTTTTGAGGGCAGGTGCAGACCCAAGTGTGGCTAATACGTACGGTGTCACGCCACTACACTGGCTATTCAATTTTCATAACCATGAAATAGATCTCGTTGTCGCTACACTAAAGGAACAGCGCATTACAAATTTTGACCATAAGGCTATTAGATCCATGCCATCCTTCCATTATCCATTCGAATGGCCCACTGGGACACCATTACACTGGGCTGTCTACGCTGCTAACTACCATGCAACCTTTGCCTTACTTCAACTAGGCGCTGATATAAATATCACCTCCCGTTTGGAAGACGGAAGACTTGTCACGCCGTTAGATCTAGCATGTAGACGTCTCCAGATTTCCTTAGTCAGATTACTTCTCCGGTACGGGGCGGACGTGAGAAACTCGTTAGAGTGGATAGTTGAAAACGATCGTAATCCTCTTTGGATGTCAAATTTTCTGAGTGCTACGCCGATAGAAGAACGGAATAACGCTTTTGCCATTGTTACCACCCTCCTGCGGCCTTTTGACCTGGATACTGAGAGTATAGCGTCACCGTTTCCTAAACACACCATGGAAGAATGCTTACCTTTGGATGTTTTCGAAAATGTCATCCAAGTCGCATTTTCAAAGAAGAGCTTTATTGCTCTTCATGCCTTGGCTCGGGCCCGTTCGCTACTACGCCTCTGCTGCTGGTCGAAAAGTCAAGCCACTATACTAAAGAAATGTGTGGATACTTCGGCACCAATGCCCATACTCCACTGTTTTTCCCAAGGTGAAATTGGTCGCTTTGAATTAAGTCTGAGAGATGGGGCTGGGGCAGGTCTATTTCACTACGTGGCAGGTCATAATTCAACCCATCGAATATTTGAAAAACAGTTTTGGTATATGCTAGAAACATCAGGACATATCAGCGATATCTTGCCAGGCACGCAAAGCACTCCTTTTTCACTGATACTCCAGAACACGACCCACGATCAGCAACATTTCGTCGTTTCAGTATGCAAAGAACTAATGGAAAATCAGAAATATCGAGATTCATGTCCACGAACATACTACTATTTAACTGGAATGCTGGCAACGGAAGAAATTCCGGAAAACGTCAACCTCACAGCCTTGCATCATGCAGTTTTAGCCAGAAACCTAACTGCGATCGAAATACTCGTCAAGAATGGTCATGCCGTCAATCCAACTTCTATGGATGGACAGACTCCTCTCGATTTGGCTCGAAGTACTCAACGCGCAAGCGATTTGGAAGTTATAACGAAGCTTAAGAGCTTTGGAGGGCGATCCGGGAAAAGCGCAAACGGTCAAGGTTGGACAAAGCATCGGGTAGGAAGTCATTTATTTTACGTGCATGAGAAAACGCGTTCTCTTACCACCATTCGCCCATCAATTGAACCGTGGAATGAACGTATTCTCCCGTTCTTTTGGAAAAAGGCAAATCGAGTTCAAGAATATATTTTAGACACCCAACGGATATTCCCTGCGAACGATTTCTTTCCCACAGTGATGGTGCAGTTTCCATTCTACTGCTCAGGTTCTTCACCTTTTCCTGTGTTAAATGAAGTAAATATTGAGCACTTCAATATTTTATCGGAGGAGAAAAATGATTATAATGCTACAGTGCAACTAATCAAAGGAGAGAAATACTATCAAAGTCATATGCAGAACCTTGGTAAGTCTTCAACTTTCGTAGGGTATGAAAAACTTACTCCCGTAGAAAGCATCTATCAAAAATATCGTGCTACGCCGGTAATTGTCCAAACACAGCAAGCAAAAGCTCCAGTTGCGACCAAGCCATATGAAGTTAATCTACCAATATGCTGGTACCCGAATGATCACCTCGTGGTACCATTCTACACCAGTGGCCAATACAACGACATGCACGGTTTTGATCATGTGCACGAGCAAACTGCACTTCAGGAAAGTTTATGGCAAACGATGTCTAAAAAAACTGAAAATGATAAGAGAACTAAGGGTAGTTCATTTACAGCTCCGTCATTTGACCGCAATATAAAGTTGTATTTGAATGACTTCACCCAAAGACCGCCTGTCATCCCAGCACGGCGACGATTACAGTCGTGAGTTGAACCAGATGATTTATATATCACCGCGTCAACTACCAAAAATTAGGTTTATTTTACTCTGTGAAAATGTACAGCGTGCCTTTAAATACCGAATACGAATGAAATTTGGGGCCAAAAAGTATCTGCTATTGTTTAATTTTCTTTTCTTGTCAGTATGTGGTTTCCTGTATCTGCGAAGGCTCGATCCATGATAGCTGTGTGCTCTAAGAGTCATCGTTACGGTAGGGAGGGTTCTGCAATAATTTCGAATGCTATAAATAATACGAAATAAGATGCGGAGCATCTGAAGTAAGGAGTTGAACTTAATTAAACTAGCGTATCGTGATACCCATCAATGCTGTATACTATTCTCGTCAGTATGGTGGATGACGTGAAGCAATATTGATTAAGAACAACAGCGTATGATAATAATGCGTGCGTGTCCTTTTATATCCATCTGAGTGATTTCCAAGGACCAGATATATTTATGGGGCGCTATCCATTACCGAGATAACCCCAAAATTCGAAATAATTGAGCGCCCCCAATAATATTAAAAAACGTATTTGACATCGTTTACTGCATCACAGATAGATTCTATTGTGTCACATCCAAACATTACGTTCTCAGAGTAATGTTATTTCTTCCTGAACAGACTCGTGCGTTTCGATTTTAGTAATTGCAACACTAGCTTGTTGCGCCGCTGTTTCGCCATCTTTATAGCAGTGTTGCCGCGTTTATCCTTTATATCCACGTTCGCGCCGCGATCGAGGAGCAGTTCGACGATTGAAGTTCTGATCACATCCGTTCGATCGGTGTCCGCTGCCCTTATGAGCGCTGTGCTCCCGTGATCATCTGCTCCATTGACATCGGCTCCGTGGTCCAGTAGCAACTTCACTATCGCGGGTCCGCCATTGACCGCCTGCGTCAGTGCCCTGCATCCGGAAAAGGCTGGTGCGTTCACGTTGGCCCCGCGATCAAGCAGAAGGTTGACGGCGTCTATGTGACCTTGGAACGCTGCAACATGCAGCGGTCGCTGACCGTTGGTAGATTGGACATCGACGCTTGTTCCTGCGTCGATTAACAACTTCGCTGTTTCTGTATGGCCATCTCTCGCGGCATACCAGAGCGCGGTAGCTCCAAAATTGTCACGTGCGCTAGCATCAGCGCCTTGCTTAAGTAGCTGCCGAACAATATCGTCGAAGCCTTTCTCGGAGGCCTGCATGAGGATAGTGCGCCCTAATTGGGGGGCTGTTCCTTTGAGATCAAGCCCTCTAGAGAGTAACAGCCGGAGAGCAGGATACTGTTTTTTCTGTATTGCCCACGTGGCGGCAGCAAAGTACGTGTCTTTGTTCGCTATGTCGAATCCATTGTCCAAAAGTACTTTAATCGCGGCCGCGCTTTCAACGCTATTCACCGGATCTTCGCTTTTTGGTGCAGCAAAATTGGCAGGCAAGAGGCTCTCGTACACCCCAGCATCATCCAAGTTGTTCTGTGCCTTGCATGTCTCTACGAGCAGCTTGACTGTTTCCAGATACGCTTGGTGGCGAGAACCTAGAAGCTTTCGACGCCCCTTCATAGCCTGGCTGGCAAATTTTCGTGCCCAAACAAACTCCCCATCGTGCAAATAAACGGAAGCAAGCCGATGCTGCAAATCGTATATCTGCGTTTTTGGCAAGTCGTACTCCAGCAGCTCAACGAGCAAAGACCGCTCTTCAGGCAAGTTTCCGGAGCCCTGGCACGCCAAAGAATATTCGAGCTTCACGTCTACGAGCTCATCTAACGGCAAATTTCTTGCAATTGCGGTCAGGTCTAGACACTTTCGGAAGTGCACCTCGGCGGCCTTGTAATCTCGCGCTTCAAGCTTTTCGCGAGCGAGTATAAGTCTTGCATCAAACATTTCGGTTTCAACATCGTCATCGTCTCTTTCTGGTAGCCGACAGGTAAGAAATGCTGAAAAGAGAACGGGATTGATTTCGTACCTTCGGATAAATCGTCCTCTTTTGGAAGCCAATTGTCTATTCGGCGCCGTTTCTGTTCATCCAATCCCAAGACCGAACCGAACGTCTCCGCCATGCCACTGATATCGGCTTCGTCCCCCAAAACAGTATCAGAAACACTACCGGCGTAAACGCTTCCGTTGGAGAACACCTCTTTCGCCGCTTCGATATGCTTTCTGATATGTGCTGTATGGTCCTTAGCCTCAGAATCGGTGGCGATCAGCGTTTCTCCACTAAGAGTCTGGGCGCTATCGGTGTCGGAAACTTTCTGCTGAACGTCTATGATTTGGGCAGCAAGAATCAACAATTTCTGCTCCAGTACGGCGCCTGTGCTCCCAGTTTGTTTATTTCCGTCGCTTGTAAGGCATCTGTGGAACGGTCAGTAAGTGCCGTCGATAGAGTATGATTATGCCTACATGCCGACCATATGCAAGGTCATCTGCATCGCACTGCTGTAGCTTCTTATCTCATGTCGGATAAGCTCGACGTCCTTGGACTTGATGCTGATCTTGAAAGCCTCGATAGGCTTCCCGAGTAGATCACGCATCCTCCCGGGGTTTCCGGCGATGGTAGCGAGTACCGCTTCGAGCTTTTCGAGAGTGCATTGGCAATCAGTCAGTAGAGGCATCACACTATTCAAGACACGGGCGGATTGGAGCTGCTTGAGCGAGTTGGATTCGTTCTTGCAAAGCTGCAAAATCGTATCGCTGTTGAATGTCGACGCGATACTCTGGAGTCCCGAATGTAGCGCGTTGACCTCGCTCTGCAGCTGGAGCAGAGTAGCGTCGGCAGATCGCACATCGTCGATGGAGTCATAGATGCTCTTGGAGGCGCTGAAAGCGAAGGTAGCGAGCCCTGTGGCTGCCGCCGCAATACTGAGGGGGTCCATTTTGACGAACGTTCTTCCAATTACCGACCACAAACCTAGGCTAAAGGCCGCGAGATACTATTATATGTAGATCTCTAAGCGGTATATGCTGGGAGCTTTCCTTTGCACCTTCTCGTGACAACAAGTTCGCAGCGAAATGCCAGACAAGGTTTCAGCGTCGCAAGGTTTGAAGACTATGGGAGGCAGGGGTCTAAACTTTCTTACTGCGGGGACTTTTATCTAAGCCCAGGGTGAATCGCATCTAGGGCCAGTCTCGACGTGGGGTCAGCGTCGATATACCAAACTAACATGACCATTCAGGTAAGCACCATGCGCAAGGCCAGGCCGGTACAGCGATCTGCTTGGTTTAAAAATTCACCTTCTCACGATTCGCGATCTCATATATTACCGGATTGCCATATACGATGTCTTGATTAAGCAAATTTGCGAATGTGCAAAGCGCAACATAAAATCCAAGCCACCGCTACTGCGCAATTATAGGACTTTTACAGCAGGGCAGGGGATATGTTAATATATTCAGCCCAATTTAATTGTAATATAGTTCACCAATACCATTTCTTAACAGAAGATTCACAGAACACTCTATCCCTCTACTTTACATAAAACGCTTCAAGTGACTTCTCCTAGGTACCATACACGGAAGCGCCACAGACATGTACACAGGTATCTTTCATTTAATCATAAATTTGCTATGCGGTTTCAGCTAGTCCAGTCAGCCGTATTTAATCTTCCCAAAACGGTTGAAGTATTTTTAGTAATCAAAATAACATACATAATTTTACCTTAACCTAACTAAGAACAAATTCCTTTATGAAACCCGTAAAAATACAAGCCACTTCCAAACTACCAATACCTAGTCTTTTTGCAATTCCATCTTTCTCAGCCAGTAACAATAGCAAATACCTATGTTTTGGATCTTTGTCCAAATTCCTATGTATGAAATCTTCTCCGGTAGAACGATATCTCCAATCATCGAACCAAGCCGTCGCCACAAGGAAAACCTCGTGTGTCTTCATGAAGACGGGCAAGTCGTTAACTGTTATCCCGAAAGGATTCAATTTATCTATTATTAGTTCTTCGTTCACTATTGGAAGTGTGACTTTGAAGGATACGGCCTTGACCAAGAGATGATAGCCTCCAAGCCGGCTATGACTTATTCCTCTTCGCTCCACGCGCCGTGGTTGCTTTACAAGCCAGTCCCGTAACGGCATGACTGAGCCATCCTCTATTCGAATTGAAAATACCGGTCGGAAGTTGTATTTGTATAGATGAGTTTCCTGCAGATGAGGGTATATTATGGGATACCAATGGCCTACCCATGTCCATGTGGGCCAGGAGATTGATTCCCATCCTTCCGGTTTCGAATGAGGAGTTTGTTTTCCAAATTCTGACCATAGCAGGCCGTAACCCATGATTTCGGTAAAGTCAACAGAAACGGGAATGCCACAAAAGAAATCTAACCTTTCAGTTTTCATACGGTTAAGAACTCCCTTGAAAGCATTCAGCGCGTCTATTGCTCGACTCATTGATCTCATTGAATACAAGTGCGCTAACTGCCCATAAGAGTGTACTAAATGCTCGCATTTCACCATATGTATTTCAAATATGTTGGATTCATTCCCTTGGGACTCGTTAGATGACGCGAACTATCGCAGAACAATACTTACTCTGAGTGATAGTGCCGCCTACCGAGTAAGCAGGGTCATAGTTCGAGCCACAGATTGATTTTAAAATTATATGAAAATTGTCAAAGTTGAATTCGAATCCTATCTGAATGACATTGAACATCCCATAGTCTGGTTGAGCATGGACCGAAGAGTTTCCGAAGCGTTGAAAAAACAATTCATCGGATCCTCCTCCCCCGAATTTGCTAATATAGTATTCATTCGAAATGATGAATGGGGCGGCGCAATTGTCATACTCTGGGAAGAAAACGTCCTTTTCGCTGCTTGCGAAATAGCTTTGCTGCATGGTGAAGATTATTTTATTGGGGCTAAGTATGGATTCTTGAAGCGTCCAAGATCTTGAAGCCCATGGGCTTGTAAAAACTTTATACGGAAAGTCCTCAAGCTCCAAAAATATCTGATCCGTACTTCGGTTGGACGCCCTCTCGGATATATGAAAAGAGCGTCGAGGCCTGTTTCTGGTACCGGGTATGCCAGAATTTGCGTTTGTACCGGTCATACAAACCAGTGTGCAATGAGCCCCTTGATAGATGCAGTCCATGGAGTCAATCTGGGCACTCCTTTGCCGGGCGTCATCGGTGGGAATACAAAGCGCATCACACCAGAGGTAGGTTTCGCCGATCTCTCGAGTTACGTTGATTGCATCCAGTATCGTCAACGGAATTTCTGCCATCTGTATATTTGCAACATGACGCACTCCATTGGCTGAATCCCGTTTGCTATCTGAATCCTTATCCTGGGCCAGTTCAACTTGTTTCAGCCAAGGCTTCTTGGGACCTGAGCCCCATACGTAACTCAAAGCGAGATAGCGGACTGGGTGATCTATTCGAACAAGTTGTTTCTTGATGACATCTATAAAGTGAAGGTTCACATTCTCAGGTACGATAGCTGGGACATTTTCGAACTTGGGTTTGATCTAGCAAACTTGAGTATATAAACCGATCTTTCACGCCAATTCCGTACCTCATTGTTGATCCAGCTTTTAAGAATACTTGTATCTGCATATTGGCGATGCACCAAAGCACCGTTCTGAAGAGTCTTGTCATTCGCCCTCGCGAATGCTAACACTCTCAACAGGTAGTCGTCGACCACCAGGTCCACGTTCCATGGTTCCTGAAGATTAGAGCGATCAAGAGCTCCCACATAGACAGGCGAATCCCTAGGTAAAGAGCAGCGTGTTGCAACTCTTCGCTTGCTGATGGACCTAGCAGTATACAAAAAATCATCTGTAAATAGCGAGCTATGGATGAGGAGCTGCCAAAGGAGCCGGCACCGTGGACATCGCTTGTTTGTTCTAAGCGAACGAAGCGTACCAGCCGCTTCCGGTTCAGGCGTGCCAGAAGCCTGGTCTCGTTGAACGGGAAAGTCGTAGGTTTTGCAGTACTTGCAAAATCGATCGGCCTTGCCAGTATGCTCTTGTAAGGGCATTGTTACGCGATCAGGTGGCAATCAAAAAGCACAGAAGAACATTGCAAGTCTGTTTCATGTTGAGTATGATATGCCTCTTAGGTTTTCCAAAATAGTTGAGAAGTATAGAATGCTCGTAAACCTTGAGCGAAACGGGCGAGATAAAGTAAAGTGGGGATGCGCAAATCCGCCAACGATTATGCCCCACAATCCTCATAGATTCAGCCTTGCCCGCTAGTCTACCGTGCATTTTCGCGTGACAACCGATCGGTGCTCAAATCACGCGCAATCTGTATGAAATTAATAGAAATTCTTGAAAGTGGATAAGTAAGTCGTCCGACGATAGAGAGAGTTGAATGGACAATATTTATAGTTTTTCGGTGGTCTTGACAATATTCTTTCTGGGCTTCTAGTTGCCTCCCCTCATAGGGTAATCTGCACCATTAGCGTTAGCCTAGCCAAGACGTATTGTGGACCCCGTTCTAGTACTCTATTCTTAGTATACAGCTGGGAGACTTCAACTCCCAACCTCCACACACTTAGAACACACTTAGAGAACATTGATCAATGTGAACCGAATCTTTTGAGATCCAGGTCATCATGGATCTTCGGTTCTCCCAGACAAAGAGCACCTTTCGGTTGGAACTTCAAACTCGATGTCAGTCTCTGTTTATGCGTGCAACAATGAATTGTCTACCTTCAATTGTAGAAAAATCTTATTTTATATGAGTTGTATCTCAGTTTATGGTTTATGAGCATTCTCCCGTTTAATTTTAGCGAAGATTTGTTTTGTATTCCGTGGATATAATATACTGTTCGCAAAAAAACCTAAGGATCACTATTTTATTCTAAGTCATCGAAAGGGAAATTATATTGAAATCCGAATCATTTTAATTTTTATTTAATTCTATGATTTGAGAGATTCAGATCCAAAAACTAGTTTTACCCAGCGGTTCAGACCGGTTACGCACTCATTACGAATAGACAATGTCAATCTCGTCGAATAGGACTTCCCAGTACCTTTCACTAGCGATATCGACAATCTCAACAATACTCTCGCTTTCGAAATGCGAACGCCATTGGAATTACATCCTATGTAGGATTATTGTGCCATGGCGCTGGCCAATGGAATGCCCCAGCGTTGTTTCCCAGCCCCCCACACTAGCGACACGTGGGGCGTCGCGGCCTTTTTAACCTCCGACCTGGCGTCCGAAGCTTTTTTCCCTCTTCAAGCCTCTGCACCCAGACTCTTCTGTGTGACTGCTTAGTGTCCGAGACTCCGAGGTGTCGGTGCTGGAGCCGCTGTTGTTTACATATATTATACTATAATTGTTTTCCATATGTTGGACACGGGCCTTACGTACGATGTTCTGGTACTCGGAGCCGGTAAGATTACGGCTTGTTGCAAATGTCTTGCGCGAATGATGCCTTCTCACTGTATCTCCTACAGGCCTTAGCGGCATCGCTTTTGCTCGGTTCTACCTAAACATCCACCCGACCAGCAAAATAGCCATCATAGATGAAGACACCGGTCCAGGTGGAGTGTGGAGCACTTGTGAGCAAATGACTCTTTATTTTATATCTCAACGTTTAGCGGGGATCATTGGGAATTAAAGATATGACATGCGTTAAACGCTAATATCTCGGTTTTCCAATCCAGCACGCTCTTATTCCACCTTCTGGACCCAGTCACCCATCCGTCAAACCGGCTTCTCCGACGTCCCGCTAACCATACCGTCCGACGCTCCACGATTCTTCCACACTTTCGAGTCCAAATACGTCACCAGGTACCTGGAGAAGTATGTTGATAGCCACCTATACGACGGTACTTCTCTGCGAGACCGTATGCAGTTCTCGAGCCGGGTAGAGGCTCTGTCCAAGAATGCAGACGGTATCTGGGAAGTGACTGTAGAAGGCAAAGCAGCTACTTCGCTACCTACATCTCGCTCGGTATTTCGAGCTCGTAGGTTAGCGATCGCAACGGGAAGTGCGTCGCTACCTTATATCCCACCGTTGCCAGGCCTTTCAAAAACATCAGGTTACACATTTGAGCTACGAAAGAAGCTCCCATCTCCGCTATCTCATTCATCCTCGGTTCCAATAGCGCCCTTGCAGCAACAAGAAGAGCAAATGCCAACCCCATCCAACTCATCGCCTTCCGAGCCTCCGCTAGATCCCGATTCTAAGCCCCCAGAAAGCTCTCATCTCCCTGTTCTTCACCAACTGGACTTCTCCCGTGCCTCTCATGCAATCCTATCATCACCGGATATCAAAAATGTCGCCGTACTGGGTGCCGGAAAGTCGGCAGCTGACATGGTTTACGCGAGTGCCAAAGCCGGTAAGACGGTACACTGGATCATCCGTAGTTCAGGTGAAGGTCCACCACTATTTACCCCTGCAGGATTCAAGGTTAAGATCAAGGAAAGGGAGAAAGATCCTAAAGGTGAGAAAGATGGATGGTGGAAAACGATGTGGAAATCGGGTAGTGGCAGTGGTAGTAGCGAAGGAGGCAGAGAGAAAGATCAGTCCACCCTAAGCATAAGCAAAAGTAGTACTGAGGAGCCGCACAGTAGAGTAGCGGTAGCAGGGGGAAAAGGCGGAGTAGAAGCGAAGAGCTTGTACAGAATTGGCGACGAAAGTGGCAGCAGCAACAGAACCGATGGCAAGCACTCGATCACTACGACCTCGAACGACACATCCGACTCACCCACGCCCACTCCGGACGACGAAAACGGGACTTGGAAAGAAATCTCCCTCATCGAAGCCGCCTCGACGCGCCTCATGCTCGCCCAACGTCCCGGCGCCTTCGTCCCCGGCCACCTGCCCATCCGCCTCCTCCACCTCCTCCCCACCTACCCATCCTACCTCCTCTCCCACGTCGCCGAGCGCGAAGCCAAATGCCGCTCTGCACCACAGTACTCGTCGCGCCCCGGCGCCCACCCCTCGTTCCCCCTCCTCTACCCCACCGCCAGCGCGTTCTGGTACACCGGCCCCGTCGCCCTGCACCAGCGCCCGGACTTCTGGGACGTAGTAGCCCAAAATACCATAGTCCACCGCGCGGAGATCGCAGGGCTGGAGAAACACGGAGTACTACTGGCGGATGATAGCACGAACGACGGCAATGACGGCGACGACTCGAACACCAACCAAGTAAACGACGACCCCGAAACAACAACACAACAACAACCGCGCATCTGCGCCGACATCCTCCTCTGCGGCACCGGCTGGCGCCAGGACTACCCGTTCCTAACCCCGCACCAGACCGCCGCCCTGGGACTACCGCACCCGGCCGCCCTCGACGACGCGCCCACCGCGACCCTCTGGGCCGAGCTTCTCGCCGAGGCTGATAGGCGCGTGCTCCGGCGCTTCCCCGTGCTGCGATATCCGCCGCCGCCGCATCGCGATGCGCTGCAAAAACACTCGGGCCCAGTCCCCACTCAAGCCCCAACCCCAGCCCCAGACCCAGCTACCTCAGTACAAGCCCCAGAAGCACCGGCACCGGCAGCGGCGACAGCAACGGCAAAGGTAAAGGCAGAAACGACCACGACGCGACTGTACCGCTGCATAGTGCCGATCGACGGGCCGCACGGGCTAGCGGGGGACCAGTCGGTCGTGGTACTAGGCCACGCGCGCGTGTCGGATATGTTCCGCACCGCGCAGGCGCAGGCCGTGTGGGCGACGGGGTACTTCGACGGGGTCGTGCGGGTGCCTGGCATCGACAACATTCGTAACAGAAACAGCAGCAGTGGTGCGGGCAAAGGGAAGAACAACGGCGCTGGTAGTGGTGGGAAGGGAACAAGGGGCTCTGGGAAGGGTGTGGAAGCAGGGTTGACTAAGGCTAGGCGTAGCGTGGCGTATATGAACGCGGCTAGTCGGCGGCGGTATCCGAGTCAGGGGGTGCAGGGGGACTTTTTGTTCTTCGAGGCGGTGTTTTATGCGGATCGGTTGATGGGGGATCTTGGGCTTGGGTCGCACCGGAGGGGGAGGCTGTGGAAGGGGGAGGTGAAGGGGTGGTTGAGGGATTGGAGGGAGCCGTGTTTGATGGAGGACTTTAAGGGGATTGATGAGGAATATACGACGAAGTTTGGGAGCCGTTAAGCGGGGATAGGTATTTATTGAAGACATGTGCAAGAGATTGAAGAATGGTTTTTTAAGGCTAAGAGACTGATGGAAGAAATTTGATAGCGAGGATAGACTTGGTCAGGGCATTTATGGCTAGGAGTTAAACATCACAGAGGCACAAATTGCATACTCTTCTCATCACAATGCTTCTTTCAATATGCATACATGCACTACAAATCCTTCGCCGCCCTTTAAACCTTCTA